>JAHQIW010006628.1:0-100441 GCA_019055375.1 Parelaphostrongylus tenuis
GATGACAGCTATTGGAACCTCCTCGAGGTTTGTTTCCATAGAATGTGAACAATCCCCAATAATTCTGTACTTTTCATAATCTGTGAAAAAATGACATGTTGAAATCGTTAATCAATAGCTATTTAGTTTTGCGACTCTTCCAATCACCTTTAATTGTGTAGAAGAAAATCTCAACGTTGATCGAAGAGTTTCACGTTTTGTAATCTCCATCGGATCCGCTGTCAATATGGTAATGTTCTAGATTTATTGAAAATAAACAAATACCTGGAATCATTTCCAGAAGCAACTATTTGTTGCTAATTCCATCTCTTATCTTTTAGCTCTCAGTTTTATATTCTTTTGCGCTACAAAATAATCTCCAAACCCACCACGTCCTCTTTACGTTGAACTATAAAAACAGTAGTAATGATGCTGTTCATCACGAATACAATGCTAGTTCGTCCTCAGTCAAAACTCGTTCGATCTCTTATTTGTGCGGGTCCGGCAAATAAGCACCATATTGAACCATGAACGGTTAACTCCCTGAAATGTAAGTGAGGACACATCCACGGCTCTTTCACGATTCCAATAGAATTGATTCAAAAAGTAATTAAAAGTTTACAAAAACTATGAACTAATGACCAAGCCCTCATATGAAAAGTTCGGAGATCATCGTGAATGATGGACACTAGGAAATGAGTCGAAACTAGAAGTCCTGGGACTTGCAATGGAGAAATCTGATGACGTGTCATGTAAATGAGCAGGAATTTGTTATAAAATGAAAGGCGAATCCGTAAGGGCACCTTCTTTACTTCTTGAGTTCAGAAAATCAAACCTATCTTCATAGCTAAATCATTTTATTTGATCGCCTTGCGGTGTTATGATGTTACTATAGACCCAATGATGATGTAGAGTGGTGTGCAGAAACGCTAACGTCGGCCGGGATTTGAACCAAGATTCTACTCTTTCCGGGAGCCACACCGTAGACGGTTGGCTGTTGACAGATAACGCGTTGTAGCGTAGAAAGAATGGAGTGCGAAACGAGCGTCGGTGATGCAACGGTTTAGCACATACTCCCGCAAAGCGTAGGATCTGGGTTCAAATCCCTGCTGACGCAAACGTTTTTTCACACCACTCTATATCATCATTAGGTCTATGTTCATAGCATCGAATATTTTAATATTGATTGGCCTACGAAATGACTTGCGAATAAATATAGATTCTTTGCAGTAGTTCAATTCTACTGGGTTTGTTAGCGATTCAACACTGGTTTATCTCTGACTATGGATTATAGTCATATTATTTGGACCTATCTACACATTTATCCCTCACCTTACCAACTAGAAGGAAACAAATGGTTCACAATATAATAGAATGTCATGAAAGGGTATAGAAAAGAATATTAACGAAAAAAACAGGTATTCAAGAAAATAATAATATCATGATAAAGGATGGAACTGCGTTGTGCATGGCGGCTGCGGCAACTTTCATAGCTCAACTGAACGGTGTGGGTATGTCGTTTCTGCGAGTGATTGGTGTCAGGTTAGTAATATACTGTGTAATAAAGTCCTCTTGAGTTTTCTTCATGACATTAATCGATTCAAAATATTTGGCACTAGATCAAAAAACACCAAATTCATCGTTCAATTGCGCATTATCTTGCAAACGTTTTGGTAAATGAATGACCTATTTTTGCTTTAATGTTGAGCTGCCTTGGAAACAAATTCGCTTGCTACTTATGAACGAATACTGCTTTGAGAGAAGTGCTATAGAGGCGACGCGCAAGATTATTGAAGATTTGGGCGATGATACGGTTGTAGAAAGAACGGCTAGGAAGTGGTTCGCAAAGTTTAAAGCCGCAGGGAACACTCCGGAGGATCAGTCGAAGTCGGGTCGTTCAGACGAAGCTCCATTAAGCGTGAGCATCACTTTGCTAGCATTTCCCCTTTGGGCCATTTGTGCATAAGTAGCAAGCGAATTTGTTCCCACGGCAACTCCATCTTGTAACAAGTGTAGACAAATTGTGTAACAAAATGTTAGCAACAAAATTCGCGTTGAGCGACACCAAAATCATTCAGTTCTAATCACTTCTAGTTGATAAATTTAGTGTTCATTGCCTTGTTGCCAAAACTTATAATACGACATAGTTTTTCCAGCTTCACTGTCACGTTGGCAGCAATGTGTTCAGCAGCAGTACCGTCGGCTGGTCTGATATTAGTGTTGACATCAATGGGACTACCAATTAAGGACGCATCGTTGCTTCTCCTCGCTGATAGGATACTGTGAGTGGGTTTTACAAATTCGCTTGTTGTAGCTCTGAACCTGCCCTCTTCCTTCTTCAGTACAGAACACCAAGAAATAAAGATATAGTGAATCCAACTCAATATTTTCCCGTTTGATAACCTCTCGCTCTACTTTTCTCGGACACCTAAACCTTGGAAGTTGTACTTCATTGGCGTTAAAGATCTTACAGCTATTTCTGCTTTCGATTACACTTTTATCATCAAGTACTTAGCACAGATACCAACAGGTTCTGTTTGTTTTTCTAAGTCACCAAGCTATAAGTGACCATCGTATTTACGCGTTTTTTCTCTAATCTTTGACGAGAAAAAACTAAGAAAATTGTCGAGCTTTAGTGAAAAAAAAGCGCTAAATGTTCACCGAGATTCCGAATGAGAATATCAATTGATTACTCTGTTTGAGCAGCTCTTGATGTACAAGCAATTCAATGCCCAGTTTGAGCGGATATAACTATACAAGGAATTGATAAAGGTCTTACGCTAGAGATACAATTCAGAAACGTGGCACATGCTTCACAGTATTACTATTTTCTGCTTACGATGGTTTAATTTGATGAAACACTTAACGGCTTTGACGTTTGAATGCAGGGATCGTATTCGAGAGTCGATTAATGTGGTCGGAAATGCGTTTGGCGCCGTGATCATTAACCATCACGTTGAAAAGGACCTCCGAGCTTATGATGTCCTTCACGCAGACGATTTTAACCTTAACGGCAAGTAATTCGTAATATGTCTGTATCGTTCTCAAAAAAATCTAAGGGAGAGAAAATGAACGTAGCATCTCGAGAGTTTTATTTGTTAAAAGCTCAAATGTTCCACTTTTTGCCTGACATTTTCCGGCTCTAAAAAACTGAAGTAATGACACTTTGCTAAAAAGTATGAAGTGCGCATTCATTTTCACCTTCTCGTACATCCAACTCTTTCGTATGGTATATATTCACCATTTCCTACTTAACACAGCTTTGTCACTTTTTCTTGAAAAAAAAAAACAGTGTTCAACATAGGAAAGCACAACAGTAGAAACTTCTTAGTACAATGTACGATTCGAAAAATGTCAAAAATGTGTTTGCGAAGAGAAAAAACCTTCCTTTGATCCTATTACGGCTTATTTAACTTATTGTCTGCTGGGAAAGCACCGTTGCAATTACTTTATAAATTATGGCATCGACTGTTTTTGAAACCTCGCGATAAACATCTAATTTAAATTGTTGCGAATGTTTAAAGCCTTACCCGAGGTTTGTACGCCAGGGATATACACGCGTGTTTCGGAGATCTCCCCTCTCGTCAACAGTCCACGCCCCACATTAAGCCCTGCATTGTAGCAAGGGAGGGAGGCGTATGTGGAGACGGCACATTGTACAATAACACTGTGCCATCACCACTTCTCAGTCGATGGATCTTGTCAGGTAGAACAAAATTGATTTATGGCATCGACTTTCTTCAAAACCTCGCAGTGAACATTCAATTTGAATTTTTAAGAATGTTCAAAGCCTTGTCCGAGATTGATACGCCAGGGACTCCCTCCTTGCTACAGTGAAGGGCTTAAGGTGGGGCGTGGGCTACCGACGAAGGGGCGAAACCTCTGAAATACTCTATGAGCGTTAACAAGGGTTGTACTATGTAATTGTTGACATCTTTATGAATTCAGTATACACTACAACTCTGATTAACGATATATATACATATGCATAGACATATATATATATATATATATATATATATATATATATATAATATTTATATCTGTACTACATTGATCATTAACAGTCCGGAATGGAAGGGTTAGAGAAATTAATCATATCCTTCTAATCTTTATTCCTTTCACAACTACACTTCCACGCGCTGTCGGCTGTGCTCAGGACATTCTGTGTTAGCGGGTTTTTATCTTTGCTCGATATCTGTGGAGTCAGCCAGTGAAATTTTTTTGCTAATCTTTCGTTGATTGGAAGCCATCACTGCATGCTCGGTTTACAATCCGAATGAAGCCTTGTGTGGAAAAGAAAGAATTCCGTCAAATCTCTCATGCAACCTTTCTCCACTCAGAAATCGATTAGCATATTTTTAATAATCACAAAAATACCTCGTATCTAAGCAGAAATGCATTCCAATTATTGTTGTTAATTATTCTATGCTTTGCATAGATTCCTAGGAGTGATCTGGGCAAACTATTATACGTATCCTGACAAGTGTACACTACAAGGATAATTTTTCCCAATGAAGCGAGCGTCAGGATTCCACTACTTATCAAAAACGGACGACTATGTCGCCCGTGAATGGGCTTTCCATTCGTCTTTACAAAATCCTAGAACTCCTCCGTGTCTTTCGTTTGCAATGGGAGATAAGGAGAGCTCCACAGTTCTTCTATGAGGCATTTTTTACGATCTGTTGTGATAATGAAGAAAAAGGTGGCGTGGTGCAGTGTATCGTAATATGAGTTTACTCTTTGCTTTAAGGATAGCCACTGAACTCCCCAGCATAGAAAATTGTGCTGATGAAATTGATACTGTTTATGGCATTTCAAAAAATCAGTAATGTTTTTGGGTTTTTAGGAGAATGAACTATAATTTTATTATCGTTTATCATGCTATGATGTTCCAAGACCTTGTCGTGGAGGTTTCATAATACGTAAATCGCATTCATCTTTGATAATACAATTATATTTCAGGGCTTATTGGTGATATGAAGCCATAGAAAAGTGGTGGGACAATTAGTGATAAGAAGGTTAATGAAATCAATTCAACTTGAATAAAAAACGCTCCCAGCATGACGGCGAAAGCTAAAGCCAGCTATGCGATCGACGAAATCTCCGTTGAAATGCCGGAAACTGTTACCAATCCGGCAGATTCAGGGACCTCAGCCTACGGTCGCCAAACACAAATTACTCGAAAACAGTGTGACTATTGATGAGATATAAAGAATATTATGTTGTCTATTTTTCCATACTCAACACGTATTATGCAACGTCTGTTTCTGAATCAGGGTATTCATTGATAATAAGAAAAATAAGTTGAGCTTGATGCAAAACCTCGATTTATCGTCATGTCTCTAAAATAGTAGAATATCGCAGGTTTCCATAGCCGTGTTTGTTCATGTGAAGGTCAATAAGCAATCTTTTCACTAGCGACAAAATAGCTTGTGTATTCTGAATACATAAACCATTAGCTAGGAAAGCCAACGAATGAAAGGAAAGTAACAGAACACAACATTTCTGTTTAACTGCATGCCCTATCACTGTTTTCCCGAATTCTCAATGCTAAGTAATGTTGGTGGAAGAACTGGTATTCGACAAAGTTTGACAATCAGTCAACATTAGTAACAAAATTGCTTTGTCTTTAATACTCTGTTTGGGCAAAAAAATTAACATTTGAGGCATATATTAGAGCACTAGAACAATTTAAGAGTAACATATTGAAGAGAGGCGTCATACAAAAAATGCTTGGTCTTTGGTTCAGTCTCCTTCCATCAGTTTCATCTTTTATTATTGACTCTTGTGCATTTCCATGAATACAGAATATCTACGTGCATTAGTCGGAATGCCAACATGATAAATTTCTCGGCTTGACAACTGAATAGAAAAGGACGAGCTGAGTGAAGAACATTCAAATGTGTCGCAGATATGGCGAAGAGGGCAATGGACGTCCATTTCCAAGTTCTTCCTTTATACACTTTGATTCCTAATGTTTTACATAAACGTCACAAGCGTACATGCCACGACAACTGGATGATAGTTCATTTAGTACAACTGTAACTTCACGCGCATTCGGGAGAGCATTTCGAATCATAACACGAAAAATAGAATTCGAAGATTCAACGTGTGTCAGCCAATGAATTTGATCGAATTATCCGCGAGCAGTAAAAAACATGGATTTGACAGTCAAAGAAAATATTAGAAGGAAACTATAACGCCTTTTGAATTCCAGGAGTGAATAGAATTTGCTTTGCTCACTTCGCGCACGACGAAGAGAAATGTAGACTTTGATAGCACTCGATAGAGTTACGGTCAGTCCAAGGACAGACTGCAATGGCGAATAAGACTCTTTGGTCTAAGAGATGGTTTATAAACGATATCACTTACAAGTTCAAATTGTTATTGCCATTTTGACGGTTGAGGAAAAGAGCAGTGACAACAATGTGTATCGGTTTACGCTCTCGAATAAAAAGGGATGTGTTGCATAATCTGCTGTATCTGTTCAATCTAACGCGACAGTAAGTTGAAGATCACAGTACAAACGAATTCACAACTGCATAAGTGTCTGTAAAGGACGTCATGAAAGGCTCAGAAAAATACATTGATCCTCACAGGCAACAGTTCTTCTTTTTCTTTCACTGTGAGGATCTAGTACTTCTATCATTTGATTCGTGTCAATATATCATCCTCATAAAGGTCGTAGAAAATGGTTGGACACATCTCCTTTCAATCTCAAGAATATGGGTTGGCGCGCTTGGGTGGTAGTAGGGGTTCAAGCCAGCGCAGATTCGCGCCAAACATCCTTGGTCTTACGACCAACGACTTTCTTCGGAAAACCGGAAGAAACTCACAGTACTCTCTTTGTTAGATAATGCTTCGACCTCGTCAAAAGTACTGTGAAGAATTTATAGAGCGCTTGAATGACGTTATCTGGAATTCACTTGCACTCATAACGCATAGCCGGCTTGCGCAGCTCGGATTTCGATCCATCTCGATGATCTAGCAGAATATACAACGATAGCGCAACACATATGCGCCTGTCATGTATTAAGAAAAACAAGCAACGGATAGATGGAAGCAACTGTAGAGCAGGCTCTATGAGGATGCACGTGTTTTCTACGGACGGCCACTAACACTGCGGACGATCATATCCGTAGAGCAGAACTGATGAGCTACCGACTTTTTGCGCATTACGGCTAGAGATGTGCTGAGCGCCATACTCAAATGAAGTTACTGACACGGACGATAGCGAGACGAAGAAACGAATAGAAAGTGAGCTAAGCTCTGCATATCTTGTGAAGACACGGCGTCCAAATATACAAGTAACCAACTAGGAAGAAACTTTGTCAAATTGCAAATCAATCATCTTATGCACAAATAGCCCATTACAGAACTTGAACTGTACAAATTTCATAGTTTACTGGTAGGTGTCGTCCTCTGTCCTAAGCATCTTACACTTCTTAAACAGCTCTTTGCTTGGTTTTCGAAAGCAAAGCTAGGGTAACCAACATTGTGAGATGCCTATCGCCTGGAAAACTCAGCGTCTCTCAATATTATAGAATGAAATCGTTAAGTAACTCTGTTGACATTATTTTTGCCCGTACCATATGTTCTTTCTATAGATAATACTGAACAATCAGGATTTTCTAGGATTGCGGAGTTATGGGCAAAACATGCAGCGTGACACAAGTCAAGTGGAATCGAAACACAGCTTCTTTCTACATAGAGGTGCGCTCCGAATGCACAATCGAGGCGCTTGCTCTACTTTTCTCTGAATCGTAGATTTTTTTGTACCTTAGCTCTCGTGCAGTTATTGCACTGGCATTGTCCCCAAATACATAATTCCAATCACCATACTGTTAGATCGTTAACAAAATGATGGTGACAACACATATGTGTTTCTCAACCTTACACCCCAGGCTCACCAAGTCTCTAGCCCGTCGTGATCATCAGATTCGTCTCAGACCTTTCCAAAAGTATAGAGGTCTTGATCTGATGTATCGGTACCCACCGCTATTTTAGTGAAGTCGAATACACGAGCTCCATGAGCTTTGATCAACGTTAAGAGCATTAGAGCTTTTTACTAAGAGATGCATAACGTTTTTTTTACTAGGAAGCTGTTGAATGCTTCTTGGTCAAGTTCTTGCTATTTCGATCTCTTTTACTGTTATTCCACTAGCCTACATAAAAGCTACTCTCCTACTTCTGAACTTAGTAGTAGTATTGTCTTAATCTCACCTAATACCGCTGTGATTATATGTCGCTCACATTGATCGCCATAACTGCAATGATCACCTGTATCACCTGTATCACCTGTCGTCCCGTTGATCGTTGAGTGATTCGAGCGGGTACCAGCAACTCTTCCATTTTTTCTGATCGCGTGCAAGAGTAGCCCAGTGGGTCCTCCTGGCTCTAGGGATTCGCTGAGCATCATATCTTTCTTCCATCGCTTTCGTGAAGAAATCTGACCAACGGGTCAGTGGTCTTCCTTTAGAGCACTTGACGTCCCGAGGAATCCAGTCGGTAACGGCTCTCGTCCATCGGTTGCCGTTGAAGCGCATCACGTGTCCGGCCCACCTTATTTTCGATATCCTGGCGTGTAGAACGGTGTCTCTGATTTTCTATCGTTGACGTAGGTCGGAACTTCGGATCCTTTCTCTCATTTGTGAAATACGGGATACTCCTAGCATCGACCTTTTGACTGCGTCTTCGATAACTCCAAGTGATCTTTCATCCTACTTACGTAGCGACCAGGTTTCTGCTGCATACGTTAGGGCAGAGATAATTGTCGAGTCGAAAAGGTGGGCACGGAATTGGATGTTCTTTGTCCTCTTCACTACATCTTCGATGCTCTTAAACGTTCCCCAAGCCGCTCGTTTCTTCCTGCTCAACTCTGGGGCTAGGTCGTTCATCATGTTGATTTCACGACCTAGATAGATGTAACTGGAGCATTAGGAAATTGTCGTTCCGTTGAGGGTGAATGGGGCATTCGAAACCCATCCATCCCTCATAAACATTGTTTTCGTAAGATTCAGTTAAAGACCGATCTTTCCACAGGCGTGATCGAAATCAGTCAACATTCGTTCCGCTTGGCTGATGTATGGTTTTATGAGAACGATATCGTCAGCAAAGCGAAGATGGTTTAATTGTCGACCGTCAATTTTCACTCCCATATCGCCCTATTCTAAAGCTCGCATGACGTTTTGTATGGTGGCAGTGAATAGTTTTGGCCAAATTATATCTCCTTTTTGAACCCCTCTTCTTACGTCAATGGTGATATTGTTGTAGAATGGAGATATTCTGGTCGTGAAATCTTTATAAAGCTCACGAAGGATCATTATGTACCGAGTAGGGACGTCCTGGTTATCCAGAGCCTCTATAACCGCTTCTGTTTCCACTGAATCAAAGGCTTTCTTCAGATCGATAAAAGTACAGAGTGGTTGTTTGTACTCTCGCGAAACTTCAATGAGTCTTGTGATCGTGTGGATGTGGTCTTTGCGTATGCACCAACATCAAGCTATGACAAAGGCGAATGCGAAGTGCCCTCTATGGACCTCGAAGAATTCTTCAGAAAAGATCATACATTCTCCAAAGTCATTGTCGGAGATTTCAATGCAAAAATTGGACCTAGAAGAGCGTCTGAAGAACGTCACAATGAGACTCACGGATTAGAATGGAATGAACACGATGAGAGGCCATCTAAGTTTATCTTGAAGACCCAAACCTTCCAGGGTAACCCACCATTTCAAAAGTCCCACTCTCAGATGGACGTGGGAGACCCCCAATGGTGAGTACCATAACGAAATAGACCACATCTTAGTAAATGGAAGGCTTTGCCTGACCGATGTCGCTGTTGTTTCTAGGTTCTACACGGGATCAGACAATCACCTCCTTCGCGCAATGTTCGTTTTTCGAGGAGAGGAAAGAAAGCCGCTAAATTCAAACAACGAAGACCCAGAGCTGCCATAAACTGGAATGTATTCAAATCATTAGTCGGCTTTTATGAAGATACCGTTGTGGATAACATTGACGAAGAACACGATCGACTCATTGAATATCTTCATATTAGCGCTAAGAAAGCCGAGAGTCCTAAGGTCACGAAGAGACGCTTGTCTCCGCAGACATTCGAGCTCATACGTCAACGTGGAATCGCACGAGCTGCAGGCAACCGAAACCTTACGTCCGAACTTGCGAAACGGTGCAAAGAAGCCATAAAAGAAGATCTCAAAGAGGAAAGAGCAGCAGTTATGGCAGAAGCTGGGAAGAGCATTCGCAAAGCCCAGCGAGGCTTTGCCAATTATAAGACCAAGATGATTGCACTTGGACACCCTGACGGGACATTTACAGCTTTGAAAAAGGCTATGGAGAAAATCATCCATTAATACTACTCGGATCTCTTCGCTAGCCATATCCTCTTACCGTCATAAAAATTGAAAAAAGATGAATTTGTCGTTCCATCGGTCCTCCCTTCCGAAATCCGACATGTTATATCGTCGGTGAAGAACGGAAGAATACCCGGCCCAGACAGGAGTAGACCAGAACACCTGAAGAACCTGTCGCCTGTTCCTATCAGTACTTGCTCGGCTCTTCACTCGCTACCTGTCACAATGCAAGGTCCCTATTTAATGGAAAACCAGCAAGACCGTATTGTTGATCAAAAAGGAGACCTTCACGACATAAGCAATTATCGCCCAATCAGCTTGCAGTCCGTTGCCTATAAACTCTTTACTCGAGTCATCCTAAACAGGATTGACAGAACACTGGACAAAGCACAGTCATGCGAACAAGCAGGGTTCCGAAAAGAATTTAGTACCATAGACCACATCCACACAATTATAAGACTCACTAAAGTTTTTCGAGAGTACAAACAACCACTTTGTCTCACTTACGTCGATTTGAAGAAGGCCTTTTATTCAGTGGAAACAGAAGCGGTTATAGAGGCTCTGGATAACCAGGGAGTTCCTACTTGGTACATAATGATCCTTCGTGAGCTTTACAAAGATTTCACGATTATAATATCTCCATTCTACAACAATATCACCATTGACATTAGAAGAGGGGTTCAAAAAGGCGATATAATTTGGCCAAAACTATTCACTGCCACCATACAAAACGTCATGCGAGCATTAGAATAGGGCGACTTGGGAGTGAAAATTGACGGTCGACAATTAAACCATCATCGCTTTGCTGACGATATCGTTCTCATAACAACAAACATCAGCCAAGTGGAACGAATGTTGACCAATTTCGATAACGCGTGTGGGAAGATTGGTGTTTAACTGAATCTAACGAAAACAATGTTCATGAGGAACGGATGGATTTGTAATGCCCCATTCACGCTCAACGGAACGACAATTTTCGAATGCTCCCAATTACGCATATCTAGGTCGTGAAATCAACATGATGAACGACCTAGCTCCAGAGTTGAGCACGAGGAGGAAACGAGCGACTTGGGGAACGTTTAAGAGTATCGAAGATGTAGTAAAGAGGACAAAGAACGTCTGATTCCGTGCACACCTTTTCAACTCGACAATTATCCCTGTCCTGACGTATGCAGCAGAAACTTGGTCGTTGCGTAAGCAGGATGAAAAATCACTTGGCGTTATCGAAGACGCAGTCGAAAGGTCGATGCTAGGAGTATCCCGTATCTCGCAAATGAGAGAAAGGATCCGAAGTTCTAATCTAGGCCAACGATCGAAGATCAAAGGCGCTGCTCTTCACGTCAAGATATCGAAAATAAGGTGGGCCGGACACGTGATGCGCTTCAACGACAACCGATGGACGAGAGCCGTTACCGACTGGATTCCTCGGAACGTCAAGCGCTTTTAAGGAAGACCACCGACCCGCTGGTCCGATTCCTTCACGAAAACGATAGAAGAAAGATATGATGCTCAGCGAATCCCTTGAGCGAGGAGGACCCACTGGGCTACTCTTGCACGCAATCGGAAAAAATGGAAGAGTTGCTGGTACCTGCTCGAGTCTTTCGACGATCAACGGGACGACAGGTAATTTAGGTGAGACACGAAAAACTATAGTAGATAACAAGTCAGACGGCTCACGCGAGTAGATGGATTAATTAGTGAACTCGGTGGTCGTTCAAAGGACTGGCTACGCGCCTTAGCCGGGCTGCCGCACTGTGATTGAAGCACGACATTTTCACAGCTGCCTACAAGCGCTCTCATTAGTTTCGAGGTATTATTTGTTGTTTATTGATTTCTCGTAGCTTAGAACGGTGACATACAACGACGGGAATGATGAGATGCAAGCAAAACCTCGTGGCTGCCACTGAGTGGATTCGAACCTACGATTGCTCTTTCCGGGAGATTACTTGATCGCATCGCACCATCGCTGCAGTAAATTCAATGCTGATTTGTGCTCATCAGAGATCACTCTCGCTCATGAATGATTGCTGATAGTAACCAGTCCGGTTAGAACATGAGATATAGACAGAGCTCGAGTCTCCATGCAGCAGCATGTAACTGATAAGCTCACGAAAAGCGTAATGGGGGTTCAAATCCCTCTTCATGTCAGGTCTATGTTCTGCTAGTACTTCAGCATTCTTAGAGTAGTATTTCTCAGTATTAATAACTAACATACTATTAATATATTTAGAGTTCGATGTGGGGTCTATTCAAAGACAGAAGGATGAGGTAATTTCACACAAATTCTTTCTCCAGTGATCGATAAGTGATATTAGTTAAAATCCTTCTTATTAACCAGAGCGCAAGTGGCGGAGTTGTTAGAGGCGCTCTGCGTCGCACACAAGGTCACTGGTTTAATATTGCGCTCATGGCCCACTAAGCCATTCATCCCTCCAGGGTCGGTAAATTGATATCGGATTAGTCTCAGACTTGTCTGAGAGGATAAGCCGCACTGACTCGCTACAACGGGAGGCCACCGCAAGTCATCGTAGAAGCCAGACATGCAATCAATCACCTCACGCGAAATTAGGAACTGAAAAAGAATGTGTGGCGCATCACGCAGGGATCGATCAACTCCGAGAGCTTTATCTTTTTTATTTTGTCCTACTGACCGCTTTTAGCCGTGGTATTATTTTACAAACATATATCCAATGCAGTTGGGTGATATTCAAAACTCTGGAGGTCAGACGGGATTCGAACCCACATTTCACGCTTCACGGCAGCGCGTTCTAAAGATGAAGGTGAAGTACGGGTTCGAATCCCGTCCAATTCAAACTTTTGTATATCACTCAACAGTGTTGAGAGCGTGATAATTTGAAATATTTTGTCTCCAAACGACCGTTCTTCACGCCTACTTTGCTGATCTCAGCACATTTTGAATGCGATTCGTTTCCTCATTATCCACCATCCAAGAGGGATTCTCCACTTTTGTCTAAGGATACAACTGCTGCTCCCGGACTTTTGACTTTTCCATGAATTCCGATGAACAGTGATCGAATCGATTCTAGCTGGAATTCTAGGATGGCCGCGTTACGGAGTTTCCATGCTAATGGAGGAAGTGAACTGTTTCGGGAGAGAAATGTACAAATTTCACGACACTGCAAGATTGAGAGGCCTGACAAGACCGGTGCTGGGTCGACCTAGAATCTGAATCGTGATTAACGGCAACACTAGCAATGCGTTATGCGTCCTCTGTATCAAAATAAGGTAATATGAACATGCAGTGATAACTGTAGAAGTAAGGGCAGATAAATCAGCTGGATTAGTGGTGGAATGGAAGCAAGATTCCTACTGTTATATTTATCCCGTGCTTTAACGTCAGTGCGTAAAGCCTAGTAATATTTAGGATAAGCGAAAGTTTAGTATTTAATAAAATCTATGAACCACTTGCAATAGTTGCATTTCTTTGAGGACCAAAATTTTTTTTCAAGTAGGTTTTGAGATGCTTTCACGTTCGTCTAGCCTTTTCAGAAAGTAACTTTAGATAAATGGTTTTCGGAATAATCTACTGATGCCTGTTACAGTGTCAAGATATTCTGTAAGAATAGTTATCTTCGCTCAATAGTTAGAACAAGCGAGAGTTTGAGCTATAAGAGCACCAAGCTTTTTTTAGAGCATATTTATTAGTGATCCTGGCTATCTGTCGTCTCGAGTCATATTTAGTTGATAGAAAAATTATCCGACTTTTTCGTTCATGCTGATTACTCTTCATGACTTCAGGTTTGCTTTCTACTTTCAAATAGAGTATCTTTTTGTGGTTTATTTATAAGTACTAGAAATCCGTGTGTTCTTATAGCCCGAAATCTTGTTTCTAACTATACAATAAAGGTAACCATTGATTCCTGAAACTGCAACTACCATCAGTGATTATCCTGAAATTCACATGTCTACGATTACTTCTTGAACAGTACAGAAGAAATTAAAAGCTTTGTAAAACCTATTTGTAAAGAAATTTTTGTTCTCAGGGGATTGCAACTACCGCACCTGGCTAATAGATTTTATCAAATGGTGAAATTTTATTAAATATTCACCATTAAACTTCATGCATTGGCGGCAAAGCACTGGCTAGAAAAAACAGTTGCCATGTTGCTTTTCCGCTTCAGGCCAGAAAGTTCGAAGAAGTTAACTGCCATTACTAATCATCCCATATTAATTATTATCTACTATTGCCTACTGATTTATCTGCCCTTTCGTAACCTGCTCAGTTACCATGGCGTGCCTAATTTATCCTGCATAGAGAGGACGCATAGCGCATTGGCAGTGGTGCCGTTTATTACGAGCCAGATTCTAGGCTGACCCAATACCGGTCCTGTTAGGTCTCTCATCCTTGCAGTGTCGCGAAATTTCTACCGTTCGTGTAGCGGAGCAATTCACTTCTACCAGTCGCATGGAAACGCCGTGCTTTGCCATCCCACGATACCAGCGAGAATCGAATCGATCACTATTGAGCGGCATTTTAGGAGAAGTCAGAAATTCGGAAGCAGCAGCTGCTCCCTTGAGCAAAAGTGCAGGGACCCTCGCAGACGCTGGATGACGAGGAAACGAATCGGATGCAAAATGTGTTGAGATCAGTAAAGTACCGTGAAAAGCGGCTCCATGAAAACAAAACATTTTCACTTGCAAAGAAATTGCCACTTTCTCAACAACACTGAACGGTAATCTGATGACATGATAACAAGCTTGAGCCTGTTATGAGGTCCAGTATTACACTTGCACGGCACAAGTGATAGACAGGTTCCTGCTTCGCAGTTCCAAGGCTTCTCAGTAGCACAGTGCCCTTCGGTTCATAGCCGATAATCATAACTAGAAGCGGGTAATAAAAAGAATTCTGACTGGTACCGCCTATCCATTCTACGAAAAAGAAGGCGAAATTGCCTAGCACTTCTACCTCTGCATGGACCTCACATCAAACTTTAGCTGTATTGATTGTATCGCAGTCATAAATAATGAAAAATATTACTATAAAAGCGCTGACGTGCGAGCGAAACTTGAAGCCTAAATTACGGTGGATTTGAAGCCCGATTACTCTTTCCGTGGGCTCATCTGTTACATGCTGTTCTATGGAGACTCGCGTTCCGTCTATCTCTCACGTTTAACCCGACTGATTACCATCATCAGTCACCCTTACAATCTCGATTGATTTGATTTAATCTGGAATTTCTTCCAAATCGGAGAAACAATTTCTAATTAGATATCGCAAATCGCAGTTCCGTACGGCTCGTGGAAGGGCCAATCAATCGACGGCCGCGCTAAAACCTGTTGCACCTACCCTGCCCACTCCTCGCCGCCCCGTAGATTAACAAAATCATCTCTGCTTGCGCATGCGAATTCAATCTGGATTTCCATGCTGGACTAAAGAGAAACGGTTTTCCAGCAAGCAAGCAAAAAGTTGCAATTGTTATCTCAGGCTACCGAATAATTACTCGCAGTCTGAATAAAGAGCTGTCTGTGTTTTGCGATAAAAACGTGTGTGAAAGGCAATTGTGTTTCTTTCGTTGTTTGAGCTATCGAATGACTATTAACGCTTCCATGGAAAGTTCTTGTACAACGAAAGGGGTCTTTTCTTCACTTGTTTCCTTCTGACCAAAAAGGGCCAAATTTTTTTCTGAATAGATGCAACAAATTCTTCCTGGCTCAGCAGACGAAAAATCAGCTGAGTTCAACTAGATTCTCCTCACACAAGTCGTCCTATACGTTAAATTTTCACTACAACTTGAAGGACCTGAAAACCTCCACTACTCGCAAACGGCACTTCTATCAATTGAAACTTTCTGAACATACATGTCTACTTTAGTTTCAATCGCTAAATTTTGGTTCAAGGCAATGTACAACGTACGAAGGAACGGCATCAAGAAGAGCCGCTCGAACGAAATCGAAACAAATTTGTCTTGAGCTCTGAAATTTGAGTACTGCAGCGAATAACAGTTTTTCCTTTCAAAAGAAAAGAAAACGCCACTGGAAGATCCGAACAGGTCACATATCATATGGTCTCTTATGAGCAACTTATAGAGCGCAATACACTTGTTTCGGCCGTTGCAGTCTTGTCACACACTACCGATCTAGTGATTTATTTCACTTGACGGCACGTTCAAATCGCACGTCGTCGCCTACTCTATGTAGGGGGATGGAACACCCTCGAGAGGATTGACTGAGACTGAGAGTACTGCCCGAATGACGAGGCTGTTAAGGCTGAAACACGTGTACTGAGCTCTATAAGTTCTTCAAAGAGACTTCATGATAAGTTGTCTTGAAAATAATTAACAGATACTTCTCATTGATAAATCTGGTGCTTATTTCTCTAGTGGAAACACTTACAAAACGACCTATATTGTGATGTTCCTAGTGATGTTGAGTAATGTGCAAAGATTTGACGCCAGTTAGAATTCGAACCCTTATTACGAAATTTTTCTCTACACGTTTATATGCTTTTCGTACTTCAGCGAATTATACGCGTGTCAAAAATGAAGGCCCTCGGCTTGCGTGAAACATGATTTTTCTGAATGCTGCAGGATTATAGGAGAGTCTTTTCAAATAATGAGTAGGTATCGCAGTTGGCAGAGACTTAAACTTCCAAATCGTTTAAGCTCTTATGAAAAGTCTCTGTAGGGCGAGAGGGTCGTTTGTTCATTTCTTTGCGGACAGCATACTTGTACCCACTTAATTTTATACGCGTTACGCTTCATAAAGCGTCCATTATTGACTGCCGTAGGGCGTTGGCTGAGAGGGGAATGGGGATCAGCTCAAGCTGCGATTCACAACTGCTCTGCCAAGGCCTCCCAGCTTAACCCGTCAAAAAAAGTCTATGTATAGTGGTATAGTGGCAATATAGACTAACATTCATCAAATGAAAGCGTGTTGATTACGAAAGCTGAAGAAGTTGATGTGTTTTCCTAACACCTCTGCAAACTTCTACCAGCTGAGTATTTTGTTTTGGACTGTATTGTATAAAGGCGTAGCACCTTAGTAAATTTGCTGTTTCAGAATGCGGATAGCATTTGCTTTCTCCATCTCTGGATCAAAGTACATCTTATGACCTAAAAAGGACCCAGCAGACTACGTGCAGTCTAGTATTCTTTCCCTAGTAAACATCTATACTGCCTGTTTGAACGCGTTTATGTTGATAACTAAAAAACTATCCCATAGTAGCATAGCCCGCGTGACTTAATGGATAAGGCGTCTGACTTCGAATCAGAAGATTGCCGGTTCGAGTCCGGTCGTGGGCTCCATCTTTTTCACAACGCTTAGTATTCTGATGCCCAGTGGTCGGCTTGGATGTACAGTGTGATCCTAGTCGCACTATTACCGTATCAACCCAGAGGAGTGCTTGTTTGAGTCAGATAGTGTTAGTTTTCGAAAGCTTCATGCATGAAGACACCCGGTGTCAGTAGAGTGGCTTTGCGTGCCACCTGTATCACACATTGTCCCGTTGATCAGCGAGTGACTCGAGCGGACATCAACAACACTTCCATTTTTCTCTATCGTATGCAACAGTAGCCCAGTGGGACCTTCTCGCTTTGGGAAATTCCTTGCGCATGACATCTTTCTTTTGAGCTTCTCGTCAAGAAATCGGACCATCGAGTCGGTGGTTTTCCTTTGGAGCGCTTCACATCTGAGGAGTCCAATTGGTAATGGCTTCCGCTCATTGGTTGTCGTTGAAGCGCATTACGTATCCGGCCTACCTCATTTTCCATGGCCTTAGGTGTAGAACGGCGTCTTTGGTCGTCGACTGTCAACGTAGGTCAGAACTTTGGATCTTTCTTTTATTTGAGAAACATAGGATAAATCTAGCATCGACCTTTACCGCGAGTCATTGTAAAGGCCAAATATGCATTCAATCACATCAAACGAAGTTACAAATTGAAAACGAATGCATGGCACATCTCTCAGGGATTGATCAACGCCGAGAGCTTATAGCTTTAAATCCTTCATTTTGCTTACGTAGTGACCAGAGTTCTGCTTCACACGTTAGAGCAGGGATGACCGTCGAGTCGAAACGGTGAGAACGGAATCGGATGTTCTTCGTCTTCCTCATTAAGTCTCTCTTGAACACCTCCCAGGCATCTCGTTTTCCTCCTGCTCATCTCAGAAGCTGGGTCGTTCACCATGTTAACCTTGCACCCTAGACAGAGCCAACCGTAGCATTCGGAGATGTTCGTTTCGATGACTGTTGATGGGCCATTCAAAACTCGTCCGTTTCCCAAAAACACTGTTTCCGTTAGATTTTATTGAAGACCAATTTTCCCACAGGCGATATTAGTCAACATCCGCTCCACCTTGCTGATGTTCGGTGTTATACGGGCAATATTATCAGTGAAACGAAGATGGTTTATTTGTCGACCGTCGATTTTCACTCCCATATTTTCACATTCTAATGATCGCATGACGTATCGGAGGGTGGTTGTGAATAATTTTGGCGAGATTATATCGTCTTGTCGAACCTCTCTTCTTACGTCGATAGTAATATCGTCATAGAATGACAATTTTGGCTGAGAATTTTCTGTTTAGCTCTTAAAGGATCGTCATGTACCGATTAGGGACGCCATGGCCGTCGACATCCTCTTTGACCGCTTCTAAAACGCTGAATCAAGGGCTTTCTTTAAATCTATGAAGACTTGATAGAGCGGTTTATCTACTCTTGTGAAACTCTAATGGGTCTTGTAATCGTAAAGGTGCGGTCTATGGTACTCAAGCCTTTCCGAAATATTGCTTGTTCGCATGGCTGCCCTTCGTTCAGTATTTTGTCAATCCTCTTTAGGATGACTTGAGTAATGAGTTCAAAAACTATGGACATCTAGCAAATTGAGCAATAGTTGCCTGTGTCGTAAAAGTTTCCCGTTTTGAGCAACACCACTGTCTTGCTGAGTTCCATTAACTGGAAATCTCACATTGTGACATGTAACGAGTGATGAGCCGAGATAAGGTGTTGATGAGAACTGGCGGTAGGGTTCTTCAGGTGTTCGGATCTTACCCTATCTGGATCAGCTGTTCATTCTTCACCGCCGATATTATGTGTCGGATTCCGGAAGGGAGAACCGGTGGAGGGAAATATTCGTCTTCTTTTAATTTACATAACGATAAGAGGACATGGCTAATAAGGAGATCCGAGTAATAATTGTGTCCACTGCTCTTCGAAAAGCTGTAGGTGTCGTGTCAAGGCGCCGGATTGTAATGATCTTGATCTTATAATTGGCGAAGCTCCGATGGGCTTAACGAATGCTCTTTCCCGCTTCTTCAGCAACATCGGTCAGGCAAAACCTTCAATTCATCAAAATGTGGTTAGGTACGGATCGTCAATTCAGTCCTTCTAATTTGGCAGCTTAGTTTGGCTCTGAAATTTTAACAGCCTCTCCGCACTCGTGCTCTGCGTAGCTTCATAGATTAGGCATCTGACTTCTGGTTTTTAGTTTGCGATTCGATTCCAGTCGCGTGCATACTTCTAAGAACGCGCACTACGCTGATGTTCAAGTATCGGTTTCTGATGGTATTATAAATCTTATCGCCCATAGACCGTTTTAAACAGTCAGAGTGTTTGTTGGAACGCGTCAATGTTGATATCGCCAACATTAGCAAAGCAGTGAATGAGAATACAACAGCCCGCGTGGCCTAATGGATAAGGCGTCTGACTTCTAATCAGAAGATTGTCGGTTCGACCCCGGCCGTGGGCTTGCTTTTTTCAAAACGCGTAACATTACAATGTCCGATAGTCGGCCTGGAAGTGCGATGTTATTCTTAGTCGCACTATTATTCGACCAAGAAGAGTATTTGTTTGAATTAATCAACGTGATTTCCGAGAGTGTCATCAAAACTATCGTTGTCAGTGGAGTGACTTGTGTAACTTTATCGTCTGACTTTTGATTAGAAGTTTGCCATTCGATTGCAGTCGTGTGCATACGTTTGCGAATGCGCAATATGCTCATCTCCAAGTGTCGGCCTTTAAGGGTATTAGTATTCTTATCGACTAATGACCGTTTTGAACACTCAGAGTGTTTGTTCGAACCCCTTTGTGTAAGTATCGATAGTATAAGCAGGAAAAATTTCAATAACAGTGCAGCGCGCGTGGTGTAATGGATAAGGTACAAAACCTTCTATTGCGTACGTTTGATAGCCGATCGATCCCTTCCAACACTGATGTAGTGGGTGCTAACTAGGAACAAATCGCTCTTTTCCGTTGGACAACACGTAATGAAGAAACGACCCCTTTCTCAGGACAAGAATTTGTCATGAGAATGTTAGGAATCATTCAAAGGCTTAAGTTTTCACCTACTGCGCCACGCGTTCCTTTTTTGAAAGAGGCTTCTTATAGCACTGTAGCGTTCAAAATAAGATTTTGTTTCACAAGCGCTCCTCCTTCTATAAATACCACGCTTATATTTCGCTGAACAAAATTCTTTCTGATTCTTGATTTTCTTCTTTGAGCAGAACAAATTCTTTCTTTTGACTGTTAGTAATCCTTGGTAACTCAAAGCTTGAAGAATTCAAGAATCTGTTTGTCTTTTCTATGTAATCGTTTTTTTACGGCGCTGTAGCAAAATGAGAAGTTTTGCGTTTCACACGTGCGTATTTCTTGCCGTGCAGAACTCATACCCTTGAGCATACGTATCCATTCGAAGTGCACAGGTACCATATTCTATAGTAGTGTTGTATAAGGGAAATTTAAACGAATTTTTGATGTCTCCAAGTCAGTTTTTAGTGCACGACCTCATAATCATATCGCTTAAGCATTATCCTCGGCAATGGATTTGAGAAAGTTTAATTATTATGCACTTGATCTTGTCAATTGAAGTTCAGATGTAAGTCGTACATCAGCCAACCGCTTTGATTCGGTCATCGGGAGCATAACCCCTTTTTTTGGATTGTACTGTAGTAATTACTTATAAGCGCATATGATGCAGAGGTTAGAGATGTTTTACGGCATCATTGTGGTCGACCAATCCATGGTTAGTGATGCAATTCTGCGCTGACGACTGATCAAATCTTCCTTTCCTCCGGATTCGTTAAATTTGCACCACGCTCGTTTGAGTCGATAGTGGCACTGACTTTGTATCGGTAGACTGCTGCTAATAGTGGCCAGATATGCTTTCAGTCAGCTCAAATGATGATGAATGAAGATGAATGCATCCTTCAAGGATCAATCAGTGGCGGAAACTTTACCGTTTATCCTTTTAATTTTTTTAGCCGTCTATACCATGCGTTGATTACAACTTTTCTCTCTTGATTTCAAAATTTTTTAATCAACTGTACTTGAGACCTCTCTTAAAAATTCAATATAGTGTGATAAAATGTTTCAAGCCTTCTAGAAGTCTAGTCCGCCACTGGCTTACTACGTTTCGGCGTTCCCGAACGTCTCTTCCGAGCACAGTGCCCTATGGCTTTTCCCTGCTGATAGCAGCGGTGCTGGTGATATATTTGTCAAGACAAAGTGAATAATAGTTGATGTTGCCTTCCAGAATGATTCAGTCGATGATTTACATGTGAAGTGCAATTTTCGTTTTTCATTTGCGAATTGTTTCTCCACTTTGAAAGAATGTCCAGAGAAAGCATATGTCTCTGATATTACAAGATTGCTGTACACGTGCAAGTTGTTTTTCGGTTTCCACCGAAGTGATAGTAAAAGTGCGCGGCCTGTGTAGAACATAATTTTGTTATGAATGCTACGTTATATATGGGTCATTTCGTAGGGGAGCATTTGAATAACTACTAACACTCTTTGAAAATTGTTTCAGCAAAAGGGGAGCTTCTTCGCTTGTTGCCTTATAACAGAAAAGAACCATTTCTTCACTGTGCGAATCCTAATATTCCTAGCATTAAATCTTTTTTTTCAAATCTCTTTACAGTCGTAGAATACTGTTTGAGCACGTCTCCTTACAACCTCGGGAATTGACTACCGATGAGTGTTGGGGTGGAGGGACTGGGGAGGCTCTAGCCCACGCTCGCGGTTACGATTATCACAATCACTCTGCCACGACACCCCCCCCCCCCCCCCCAGTTAGTTGGCAAAAGTGAAAAAATAAGAGTTTGCGATTTAGCAATACTCCAGTGAGCTTCGTAATCGGGTCTGAATTGTGTGTCGTGGTAAGGGGTTCTTGAGATTCTCTTTCCAGTGGCTTTCGTTCGTCTTATTGTGGAATCGCACGAGCTACAGGCATCCAGAACGTAACGTCCGAATTTGCGAAACGCTGCAGTGAAGCGATAAAGGTAGACCTCAAAGGCAGACGAGCAGCAGTTATGGCAGAAGCTGTAAAAGCTGGAAGAGCAATCATAAAGCCAAGCGAGGCTTCGCCATTTATAATACCAAGATGATTGCACTCCGATGCCCTAACAAGACACTTACAGCTTCCACAAGGGCAATGGAGAAAATCATCCACAAGTACTACTCGGATCCTTTCGATAGCAGCTTCAATAGGTCTTCAACTTACTTACTGACTTACTAGCTACTACTCTTCAAAGGCAGATAGGTCAACGTGGAATCGCACGAGCCATATACTAGCGAAACATCACGTCCGAATTTGCAAAACTCTGCCGAGAAGCGATAAAAGAAGATCTCAAGGAGAGAATAACAGCAGTTGTGGCTGAAACTGCAAAAACTAGAAAGACTATTCGCAAAGGCATCAAAACTTCGCCTCTATAAGACTAAGGTGACTATAATCCGACGCTCTGTCGAAGCGCTTAAGGCTTCCAGAAGGGCGATAGAGAAGATTATCCACGATTACTACTCTTTGATATCTATGTCCTCTCGTCGTCATATCAAACGAAAGAGGACGATTTGTTGTTCCACCGATCCTCCATTTCAAAATCCGACATGCTATATCGTCGGTGAAGAATACAACAACACCCGGTCCAGAGAGGATTAGACCAGAGCATCTGAAGAATCTACCGCCAGCTCTCAACAACACCCTGGCTCGACTGTTCGCTCTTTACCTGTCAGAATTCAAGGTTTCTAGTCAATGACGAACCGGCAAAGAGCGTGCTGTTGTTCAAAAAGGGAGACCCTGAAGGCATAGACAACTACCAACAAATCTACTTTCGATCAGTTGTCTCTAAACTCTTCACTCAAGTCATCCCAAACAAGATTGGCAAAACACTGTACAAAGAACAGTCCACGCCAACGAGCAGGGTTTCGAAAAGGATTCAATACCGTATATTACATCGACACGATCACAAGACTCATTAAGGTTTTACGAGAGTACAAAAGACCGCTCTTTCTCACTTACATCTAATTGAGGTAAGCTTTTGAATCAGTGGAAAGAGAGGCTGTTATAGAGGCTTTCAACGCGCAAACGTCCCTACTCGATATATACGATCGTTTCTGAGTTATGCAAGGATTTCATATTCAAATTATCGCCATTCTATTGGGATTTTAATATCGATGTAGGAAGAGGAGCTTGACAAAACGTTACAATCTTGCCAAAAATTTTCATTGCCGCCTTCTGAAACGTCATTCAAACATCAGATTAAGGCGATATGGAAGTGGAAGTCGGCAGTCGACAAATCATCTTCGCTCCGCTGATGATATGGTCCTTATAACACGATACATCTATCAGGTGGAACGATTGTTGACCGATTTCGACAGCACCTGTGGAAAGTTTGATTAACGACTAAATCGAACTAAAATGATGATCATAAGAAATGGATAAGTGTTTGATGCCCCATCACTGTTAACGAAACGAACATATCCAGATGCTCCAAATAGCTCTACTTAGGTCGTGAAACTTACACGGTGAACGGTCTAGCCCAGAATTGAGCAGGAGGAAACAAGCGGCTTGGGAAGCGTTTAAGAGCATCGAGGGCGTCGTAGAGAAAGCGAAAAACATCCGATTCTGTGCCCACCTTTTCGACTGGACGACGATCCTCGTCTCAATCTATGTAGCAGAAATCTGGTTGTTTCGTAAGCAGGATAAGAGATCACTTGGCGTGTTTGAACGAGCAGTCGAGAGATCAAATGCTAGGAGTTTCCCGTATATCACAAATGACAGAAAGGATCTGAAGTTCTAACCTTTGTTATCAGTTGGGGGTCAAGGATGTCGTTCTACACGCGAGGCCATCCAAAATGAGGTGGGCCGGGCACGTGATGCTCTCCAACGACAGTTGATGGAAGACAGTGTTACCGACTAAATTACTTACTATGTCTAGCGCTCCCACCGGAGGAACAACGACGCGATGGTCGGATTTCTTCGCGGAAACCTTAGGAAAAATATATGATGCCCAGTGAATCCTTAAAGAAAGGAGGAAAGGAGGATCCACTTGGCTACTCTTGTAGCCAATAGGGAAAAATGAATCATATTGCTGCTGCCCGCTCGAGTCACTGGACGATCAATGGGACGACAGGTGACACATGACTAGGGGCTGGAAGAACGGGACAAGGGAGGAGGCTGCCCGTGGTTCTAACACGATGATCGATCGATCGCGCTTAGGCGGCTCACATGTGGATTACAATTTTTGTTATTCAACTAGCAATTGTTTCCTCCTCTTTGGAAGAAACTGCAGATAGGTCATGTGACTTTGATAGTCCAAGGTTTCCTATGCATGTTCATATGCTTTTCACACTTCTTTCAGAGTTATGTTGCAAGTGCGCCTGATAATTCTTGGTTAGAAGGTAACAAATGAAAACTGATCTCATTTGCTGGATAGGAGCTTTTCATCGAAGTATTAGCAACCATTCAAAAGCTGGGATATTGCTAAAGCCCCATGTCGCCGCTTTTCTGGAGCACCCTCTTATAACGATGTAGCATTCAGAAAAAATAATGTTCTATGCTGACAGCACGCCTTCATTTCTATATGCGTATAATTTGCTGGGAGCGCGAAAAGCGCATCGCGCGTGCAGAATTTTTCGTAGTATCACATTCTTTCGTTTTTATCCGAAGTTCTGTAGATGCTGTAGATGCGGCAAAAGTTTTCAATTGACTAACAATGTTTCAAACTCTACTGATCGCCCAGCCCCACCCCGCTCTGCCCCGTCCCTTCCCTCCGACCCGATGGACTAGCCAATACACAAGGTTGTCGAAAATGTAGACTTCAATCGATTTTCATTGCTAAACGGTACTTCCAAAGAAAAAGTACGACGTTGGAATTACTGGATTTTATGGCACTGAATGATTGCTAACAGTTTGAAGAAAGAGCTCTGTCCGACGAGGTGTGACGGACAAATTTTTTCTTTCACCTGCAGGGCTATCAAAAGAACTTTCAAGCAAACTCATCCTTCAAATCTTGTGCTATCGAAGGAATACTAGCAGTCTATGAAAGATGTTTTCCAACGAAATATAAGCGAAATAGGAAAAAAATTCTGGTTTTGCAAGACATCATTTTACTTTGTATTTTGCAGCGTTACAAAAGGGTGTTTTAGGAGTGTATGGTCTTGTGCCAAAAGTGATGGAGCCATCCACTATCACGTGCTCTAAAAAAGGTAGAGCCCAGGGCCGGAACCGAATCGGCAATGCTTTGATTACAAGCCAGATGCCTAATCCACTGGGCCACGCGGGCTGTGGTCCTGGAGGAAAAAACACTGTCAAGACGAATCAATAAAAGGCCTGCAGTTTATCAAATTATTTGATAAATGAGCAGCAGTAGATTTGACATATAGGGCACCAAACTCAGTACCTAAAAGCCTTTCTTGAGCCATGTAAAGGCACACTAGAAGTTTCAATCTCAGTTGTGCACAATCATTCTTGGAACTCTCACTATATTCATTTTTCAGCTCACTTTTCATTTTGTCCTTGCAGCATTGTACATTGAATCTGAGGGTTGATGAGAGATAATTTTCAATTTGAGGAATTCCATCGAATATGTCTAGCAGCGAGATACGAAATTAGTGAAGTCTGAAATCACATATTTGAAAAAAATGTTGATCTCGACGAATGATGTTGAGTGATGTGCGAAACTTTTGCGTCAGCCGGGACTCAAATCCGCATTTCATTATACTCGGGGCGTTTCAAAAGGGCTTTAATACAATTCTTGGTTTCTAAAAATTTTTTCGCACGGGACCTTATCGAAATACTTGAAGAAGTGGTAGTCATTGTGCGAGAGGTTTAGTGAGTATGGTAAAAGGAATAGACTTTCATTTTGCAGCACGTTCAATTTTTGCAGCGTCGGTACATAATGTGTCACCGCTTTCATTCTCCAGAATTGACCCCGCTCAGCTGGCTCATACTTGGTACAGTTCCCCAACTTATTGGTCCACTTGGTGGCATAACTGGATCTCTTGCTTGCAGTGATCTCCCCTTTCCGATTCGAAAGTGTGATAGTTGAAATCACTGGAACTACCAAGTGATTAGCATGACGCAATTTTGGAGAAGTTTCCCTCTTAGAGAGTGATGAGAGTTCTTTCACGGTCCAGCCACTCAACCGAATAAAAGATTCGAATTTCCCGTCCTGCGTCACAACATAGTTGAGAAACGAGTTGTTATCGTTGTGCTTCAATAGCATCGACGATATCTCAGAGTGGTGATTTTTCTGCCGTTTATTTCGTGCTCCATCACTTGTTAAGCTTCTCTCACTTTCCAACTTTTCTTGCGTGCACCGAAACAGATCAGATGTTTACAATGGCTTCCTCCCAAGTCCTTAAGCAGCTGTTCATGTATTTTCCCCTATCATATCTTTTAATTCATTGCTATCAGCGCCGGAAGGCCATCTTTGACACCCCCATCCTCACGATCGCATTTATCATGAGGTACTTTTTCAAAGCATCGTTTTGTACAATCTTCATTCCATATTTTCATGACGTTTTTTAACCACTTGCACTTTGTTCGAGTTTGAGTTACTAGTGTCTTTGCCGGAATGAGTGTTATAAGGTTCCAATTTCTTCTTTTTTTCACTTCATGGTTCAAGTATGTTATACGGGAACACATGAAGAGTCTACTTCTTTCGCTGGACGAGAATTTTTCGAAAGAATAAAAGTAGTCAATCGAAAGCTCAGATCGTTGGCTGGTAGACCATATGGACATTTTTGAAAAAGCTGTCCTATAACGCAGTATTAGAAGGAAAACATTTGTGTTTCACAAACGTACATTTTTCTTAACGCAGACTGCGCCGTGTGAATATGTGTCATCATTCGATAGTACGTTTCCACAATGCCTACGGTGCGTTTATTCTATGAAAGGACCGTTGCACCGAAGTGTAACAGAGATATTAAGACTGGGTTTCACATTTGCGAACATTATTTTTGTGCCAGTGTATGTGCTGAGGGAGGAAGGGCTGGTGCGTTGTTTCGATAAGACGTGTTACACAACTGGAGTGGTATTTTTCTTATTTAATTTGAACTTTTTTCTCCGCTTCGAAGGAAACTCCAGATTGAACGACTAACCCAGTTACCACAGATTTCGTCTTTACGTTCATATGGTTTGGTGCTTCTAACGAAGCAGTAGTTACAGCACACAATTTCATGAAAATTTCTTGTAGAGCGAAAGGAATTATTTTTTTCATTTGTTCGCGGATAACATACTTGTGCCCACTTTATTCCATCCGCCTCACAGTTTTCCACTGAGCGAAACCCCATTTCTTCTTGCACCCAGTTTGTTTTTCTTCCTCTTCTTGAACGTCGTAAAATGTTTATTGAACACGACGGCTTTCAATGAGGATAGCCCCGCTCTAGCGTTCCATAGGGTGCTCGTTGTTAATTGCCGGACATTGATGCGGGTCGAGAGCATCCGTGTGGCGATTGGCATCACAACCACTCTACCCTGGCCGCTCCCCTCCTCTCAGTAATATGTTCGGACCAAAATTCCGCAGGTAAGAGCGTTTCAATTTTTGCAAAGAAAAGGACGGGCAAATCCAAGCTCCTTTCTGTGATGAGATGATTTTTGAATTTGTCGTAAATTTTTTTTGATTACTGAGATTACCATTAGGTATCATTTTCCAGCACGGACCGCTCGTATCTATAGTATTTTAGTGTGTATATGGTGACAATAAAGACTAATTTTTGAAATGAAAGCGTGCTAATCAGGAAGACTGAAGGAGCTAGTGCAGCTTTTTTGACACATTTGTGGGCTTATACCAACTGAATATTTTCCCTGGGGCTAGAAACAATGTCGGCATAGCATTTGATTGAATTTGTTATCTCACAATGCGGGATGCATTCGCTTCTTCCATGCGTGGATCATTTTTTTCACACAGTATGCCTTATGACCTAAAAAGGATCTAACGGATTACGTGGAACTTATTTTTCTTTACATACTAAACACCTCATATTACTGGATGTTTATGCGTGTAGGATTGATAACCAAAAATATCGGAAACAACCGTAGCCCGCGTGGCCTAATGGATAAGGCGTCTGGCTTCTAATCAGAAGATTGCCGGTTCGACCCCGGGCGTGGGCTCACTTTTGCCAACGCGAAGTAATGTTATATCCGGTGGTCGGCCTAGTTGAAGCGATGGAATCCTGATCTTACTTATTACCGTTTCAATCAAGTGAAGTGCTTGTTCGAGCCAGTCAATTCGCGAGCATTACTAAAGGTGTAGTTGCCAATTATTGACTTGCGTAGTCCTATGGACAGTGTGTGCGATTTTTTATCAGAATATTCTAGACCAAACTACACTGTCTTACGTAATATAGCTTATAATGAGATGAGCCTTGACAGCGTAGAGATGTAGTCGTGAAGAAACAGAGTAGCCTTATTTTGGAGTGCTCTTTCTGATCTAGCTTCACCAGTTTTTTTCCCTCCTATAGCAGTGCAAACGGAAGGAGTTCCTGCGTCTCCTCAAATTTGTGAGCAACGACAAGTTTGTTGAACACAACTTTCATCAATACTAGTCACGGTTTCGCCTTTTTTGTAGCCTCGGAAGGTCAAGTTCACACGTATTCCATCCTCCCAGACACATATATGACCTGACCCATATAAACTTGATGCTAATAAATGCTCTTCTGTATTTCGGGTTTTGTTCCGTTATCTATAAACTCTTCTTCCATAACCCGTATTGATTTTTTTCGTTAGTGTTTGTAAAATGTTACCAATGTGTACTATTGCCTTATCCTTTTTCAAGCGTGCTAAAACGAGAACTCTTCGAAAACACGAATATTACCTTCATTAAAATTCATAATGTATATTAGCTGGTCACTAATACTACTTCTTACTATTACTCAGTTCCTCGGGAATTAGATAACAATTCGTAATTTTAGTTGGCGTGTATATGTTTGTGTAACGACGTCTATCGAATTCTGTGTTACTATGTATCAGTCGCATGCTTATTTCGTTCACTTTTGCTCCATACAACTGAATTGTAGAGAAATTGAGTTTTTGATAAATTTTGACTATTGCACTTCTTTTGAGATTTTCAGTATCAGAACTTTCGACATAAATGCTTACCAAATTTTTTTCACGAGCAGTACTAATATGATGTACTTTGAAGTACTCAAAACATTAATGGGGTTGGAGCCACGAAAATGTAGGCAAACGTGCAGATCAAAGTTGAATGCAAAAAATTTCTTTAAGAAATTTGAATTCGAAACTAATAGATGACGATAACACTATTCTTTTGTTGACTAATGAACTGAAGAAACTGTGGGTTTAAGCCTTCCATCAGGATCTAATAACATTCTTAAGTGTTCTATTAGATCTGTCATGGCACCTCTAGTGCTGACGTTCGTTTTGGCTTATTCCATCAAACCTCATCAGTAGCACGTGACCTTTCGGTTCAGCCAATCCCCTACATAAAAAGGATCAAGGCGACCATTTCAAAGACACGCCCGCTAAAATGAACGTTTACCAGTAGACGTGCCATATCATACCGCGTGAGAAGGTTGAAATATCTTATCACGTTATGTTGCTTTAAACGAGGTTTCAAAAACAGTCGATAGGAAAGCTTTATAATATACGTTTTGCCAGCCATCGAACAATCGACTGTCACTGCAATATCAAGTGATATTTTCACCAGGTGTGCATTGTAGGATGCAGATGTTAGGCGACGATTCCCTTATAGTGGGGGATGGACTGGATCGGAAGGCACGCGCTACTGATGAGGTTTGTTAAAATAAGCCTGAATGTACGCCTTGCACTAGAAGCGCCATGACAGATCTCATAGAACACTTAAGACATGTTATCAGATCATACTGTTTCGAGCAAGGTCTTAAGAACAGTCGATAAGAAAGGTACTCGAGATCTCTATATCAGAGACTTGACTGTTCGAGCCGGTGCGAGATTGGTAGTCGATGTTGTTGCTGAGTTAGTTTAGATGGCAAGACGAATCGTAGACTGACCAATCAGCGACATAGCCTTCTTGAGAGCCTAGACATACACTGTAACACTATTCGTCTGAGTCGATGATGGAAACGATGCCTAGGCAGCGCCCCTTTGATCAAGTTAGAAAATTAAATACACGCAACGTGATGTGTTATAGTGAGACATTCGCCCGTACGATTAATTTTTGAGCATTTAGCGTTCATCCAAAACGCTTCAGTAGTTATGCGCGCTTTCGTCTTGGATTCTTGTGCTAGAATGGTGACAGCGATTTCAAGATCATGACGGCCATATTTTTGTACTCTATGCGCACCTAAAGAAGTACTTTGATCGATTTTTGAATCTCTATCCAGATGTTCTGCTATATCCATATGAAAAGCTCTACCCGTTACGCCAATATGTTCATCTCCGCATTCCTTACATGTTACTGAATATAATGTGCTGGAACTCATAAAGTCCACCTCCCTTTCGCTAGGGCAGATATTATAGGCTTCTAGTAGCAAGTCGACCGTAATGACCATTAGGCACAATGGCATGACCATTAGGTAATGGCACAGCGTAGGAGGGAGGAGTTCGATTAATGACACCGAACTCTGAAGGCTCTTCTTTTTAGACACCTATTTATAGCGCAGCTAACTTCCTTGATATAAACGGTGGCTCAAGAGAGGTTATACTGTAAAATATTTCTCTGATCTATAAGAACCTGCGATTGCTTGCAAAGGTGACGAGCTGAGGAAAACTTTCACTTGGCCGATCCCCTAGCTCTAGTAATCCACAATGACTTGACTATCAGAACTCCAGCTTCGGCGAAGAGGCAGTTGGTGACAGACAATCAAATCTCACGTTGGTAAGACGTCATTGAAAACTGACCACACAAAGCCTCGCATCCTTAAATAAATTTTCAATAGCTACAGCACCGAAACAGTTCTCCAAGCAGCAGTCTTTACATTATACTTGAGACTTTTGGCATTCTCAAAATCCACGTGACTGTCCCATAAGAGAAGAAAATCAGGAAGACCGGCATACATTAATAAATTATCGGAATTATTCCTGAACGATGAAAGAAATTTCGTTACGAAATGTCGGTGACGTCGCCTTTGTTGTACACCTATCCCTCTCGTTTCAGATCATTTCACACGAGATCTTGCTAAAAAGTTTGACCATTTTTATCCCCAACCTTCGCGTTTGTAGAAAGTTAGCAACGTCATCTTGCCTCGTCAACTTATACAACCAGTAAAAGCAAACTGAACTCGTTTGAAAACCAACTGGAAAAAGTAATTCTCATGAAAAATTTTTCCATGGAGTTAGTGTTGATGACGCAATAGCACAATAGAAATGGCAAGCGAAAATGATTGAAAACAGGATAGGAATATTTAGAACAAATGAGTGACCTGGGAGTGGAAACCGTCTTGTAGGAGTCGTCTTGTCCGCAGGACACCTCATTTATAGAATTTCATCTTCAGAAAACGAGAAAATCACCAACATGAGGCGACCTACTTCTTCCTTTTGCGAAGGTTCGTTTTAGCCGTCAACTGCAAAAGAAATCGCTCTGTAGTTCAATAAGAACAAAGCAAATCGGGTATAGAAAAGAGCACAGAAACAAGGCAGGGAAAAGAAGGCTGAGAGACCAAGCGAGGGCTTCGACAATGTCGTGCATACGTGCTCTACTACGGAAAAACTTAACTATGGTTCTAATCCATGACACAAACACGCCGGGTTTCAAGTTTGCTTGCATCACATTCCCTTGGTAACATTTCACATCGCATCTTTTTGTTGAAAGTAAAATTGTCAGTAACAGAAAGCCAGAAGTGGAAATGAGACTATCACCTCATCTTGGTTCTATATAGAATTGGTAGTACATCTGTTATTCTATAGTAATCTCTTCTGCTCCGCAAACGCTGATCCGATCCTGAAGTTTGAGAAACGATAGAAAGCGTAAAGAGAAGCGCGGCTCCAGGGACCAGATAATATCATCCAAAATTCGGTCGAAGTGAAAGTCATGAATTACAAGTGATTCTCCTAGTCCGTATGACGCCTTACTGTCAGATAGCGGAAACACAACATCAATGGAGGACTTTGAACGGTGTATCCTCTCATTGTGTTGTACACATAAAGGTTGTGCTCTGAAAGAATAATAGTAGTAATAATAGTAACAGTAGCAATAATAATAATAGCTACAGTAATAATAATAATAATAATAATAATAATAATAATAACAATGTAACCATAAGAATGGCGAGATATGAGCAAATCTTGGAACTTCAGGTAGATTTGAAATCTGCGATTACCCTTCCCTACGGCGCACGTGTTGTCTGCTGAATCATCAAAGCCTTAGCTTTCGTTTCTCTCATATTTCGCACCACATCCTTTCATGAAAATAAAACAGAAAGTAAATAATGATATTGCTTACAGCAAAGAAGCTCTTATGATATATTTAATAGGGTATATTTACAAACTCTATTTGCTTCTTACTTGTTTGACGGCAACGTGGATATGAGTTAGCTTCCCGTATTTTTCAACTTTCTATTTCTTACCTGATCATAGCTAGCTCTTTTATTTTACGATTTTCGATGACTAATACCTAATAATTAATAATCTCAGGTACATTCCTCTCGAATTCTGGGTTTGAGAAACTTCTCTGGTCAACGATATGAATAATTTGCTAGAAAAAGCATGTTTCAAGACGTAAGTAAAATTGTTCTCTTTTTGAATTTATTAACTGTTTGTTCAGCATCGCGAAAATTATCGCTGTGCATAGCATGATGTGCACACGCCGAGTGCTGTAGGCCGAGGTCCATCGATGGCTTTTTCATGCCTACACAATGCTGTTATTCAAATATCGACGGTTTCCCTGCTCATAATCAATTCTCTTCTGCTTATTGATACAATTTTTCCATTCACCACTCCCTATACCTAACATTCGCAATATATCTTCGAATTTATATCTCCTAGATAAGAGCTTAATCGTGTTCAAACAACCAAATTAATCAGCGTATTTATATTTCACCAAGTGTGACAGTTTGACCCGCTAAATTTTTCTTTATTCATGTATTTATTCTAAGGAAATGTGTTCTACTCAGAGCTTCTTGTGAAATAGCTTCATAACAATATAACAGTAATAATATCATGTCCCGTGCCGATCACTCAGTCTGTTTGTCAGCGCAGTGTCGTTACTACGAGTCTCTTGCACGTCATTTACCTCTCTGCGTTGGCCAAAACTCATATAGTAACATTACCATTACTACGTCAATCAATACGTATTCGTTTTGATAACCGGAAAATTAGTCGAATAACAACGGTTTAGCCCAATAATCACTGGTAACGGCGAGTCAACTGCTTGAATTTCAGTTATTTTGCGCTCTTGGATTTCAACATTGTGGTGGTTTCTTATTGCAATTGCTCTTTTGCATTTTCTTGTTAATAATGAAAATGTCACTTCAGTTCTGCTCTTATTCCTCTTTAAAAAGGTGTACTATGTTTTAGAAGGAGTTGAAGAAAAATGCATAAACTTTCTCAATGATAGTCCCGTTTTATAGTGTCTTTGTGAAAACGTGCCGTGATGACAATACCCTTTGTTCAGAGTTTATTTGTAACAAGTGTGCATAGCCATAATGAGCGTCCAACTACGAGGATTCTCTTTAGCTGGACATCTTTACATGAAAACCATTGGAGGTGGAGGTACGATACAAAAATGTGTTAACATTGTTTTCATAAATGATCAGTCCTATACATGCTTAGAGACACCTAACATTATTCGTTGGTCTTATCGTTCTCTCACTGCTATTGCTACAAAAAGAAACATCTTAAAATTAGGAACATCGTTGATGAAAATTTAAAAAAAACCAAAAATTCTGCTGAATTTCCTGTCTTTAGCCATTGCACATTATACTAGAACTTGTCTAAGACATTATTATTATGGTAAATTAAAACTGTTCACGACAACTTCTCCTTTACTTCATATTATTTACTACTCTCCTTTCATATTTTGCAATAATTTACGTGTCACTCTTTTTGATCTTTTTCCTCGTTTCTCAATAATGAAGGTAACCTTTTTGATATAACCAAGCGTATACAACGTTAAGAAATATGCCAAGATTAAAAATCAAAAACGGAAATCAGGGTAATGTGTGTTAGAGTCCTTTGAAAGAATTCAAAAGCAATAATGTGCCATTCAGCATTTTTGTATTTATCTCATTGCTACTCATTATAAATCATATTGACAAAAGCAGGACAGCGATGCGATAAAATTCTGTCAGACTTAGCCCTTTGCTTTCTAGAATACGAGAACGTTTTTCCATGGCTAATAGAAAAAAGTCAATAGCCAGTTTTGAATGCGGCATTGGACTTGGAATATATGAAAAAGGGGCGGCCTCTAACTTTTATTTACGATCTACTCATTTTTTCATGGCAGGATATGATGTGAAGTACAACCATATTAATATGGAGAAATACGAGCAGAACTCGAAATCTCAGTTGGGCTTCGACCTCGCGATAAGTCTTTCTGGAGGCTTACGTGTTATCTCAGCATTTCTGAAAAGTGGTAGCTGATGAGTTTACGAGGGATCCAATGGCCGTTGTGGGCGAAATAGAGTTTTGTCATCAAAGTCGTTAAATTTCTGCAGAGTTATTTGTGCGACGTTTAGTTAAGCGTTTCATTTAAGAGGATTCGACCTTTTCTATTGACCATGTCTGAATGCATTTGCCGCAGATTTCTGTAGAAATTCATCTATTTCGTAAAACTACATTTCTATTTTGGTCAGTTCAGCAGACACTTCGTTACTGCCCATGACGAGAACAAAAATTTCGTCATAGAATTTTGATACAACCTCAGCCTTGAAAATTGTACGAGACCCTTATCTCATTCTTGTCTGCATAGTGAAGATTTATATCTGCTGTAAAAAATCTTACAAACTACCTGTGCAATGTGCGGTTGGAAGCCCTTCCGTAGTCCATCTATTGATTACATTCAGCGTAGCTGCCATTGTTTTATGTTCCATGTTTGTAATCATTCAGTGAAACGATGTGATTTCATGTTTTGAAAGCGTTGTTTTACTCAGCTTAAACTCATTGCAGAGGAGTTGTTAGAGGAAAGCACTGGGCTGCCAATATTTAGGTAGCAAATAAGCTTTCATTCTCTTTACAGCAGTATTGTGCGGAACAAATAGCCAGTGAACCATTCACTCTGCAAAAAGAGTAATATGGATCAGATACTATTCCCTGAATACAACCATCAAAACCATCGCATTTGCTTAGTGTTGTGAATATCGAAATGTGGATTATGACCAGTTCTTGTTTTAATGCTGTTGGAGCATAGTGACTCATGTATACTGTTCCTGTTCATTCTTTTTCTTGTAAGCCATCCATTACAACGTACTTAAAATTCCAAAGTGATAATCACTGCTCCCTGGAACATTTTTTCCACAAAGCATTGAGTTTACTCATGAGATTCCGAGAAAACTCTTTACTCCGGGGGCACTGTTTTACCTATTTGACTGCAAAGAAATTCTAATAGGTTGTAGAAAAATTTCTGCCGCATTTTCAAAATGCATGGAAAGAATTTATTGTGCACCAATTTAGCGCAAACAAAAAACAAATCAATAGTCGAAGTAGCCTCCTTCCACATCAGTGCAGCTACACTCGGTAGTATAAAGATTTCGCGGCGGGTAAACTCGCCATCCTTTGATTTCGAGAAAATTTGAAGATTTTGCTCAGTTTGGGGATGTTTTAAGACTTCCTGCCTCTCAAAAGAGTTTTAGGTGTCCAACTAAGTTTGCGAACTTGCTCCAAAATTTCAAAAATTTACTATTCCAAGGAATCGAAAGTACCAATTAACATTATTTCGAGAATTCTCCGTTTGCCTGGATATAATTCTGCTAATGCTCCGGCAACAAATTAATTCCACGCTCATAAAACCCATTATTCTTCGATGCAAGCCAACAAGTCAATTCTCGTCACAATTGATTGATGTCTCAAAACATCTTCTTATCCATCCAGTGCTCCAATGATCCGAAAAGATAAAAATCGGACGGAGACAGATCTGGCGAGTACGACGGGTGATCCGTGTGCTCCCAGCCCAAATCGGTCAACTTCTTCCTTGTTTTCTTAGCAACATGTAGCGTTGCATTGTCTTGAAGCAAAATGGCTTGGCGATGGCGGTGACGTAACATTGCTTGATTGTAACGGTCCAATAGCTGGCAATATCGCTCGCCGTTGATGGTCTGACCGGCTTGCAACAAGTCCCAATGAATCGGCCCATTCCGGTCCCAAAAAATGATCAACATTGCTTTGGTGTAAATCGATTTGGCCTCGGTGCTGGTGTCCCTTGCTGATCTGGTGACAACCATTGATTTGGACAACGCTGGCTCTTGAAGAAGATCCACTTCTCATCAATGGTGACACTTCTGTTAAAAAACAGAAGAGCGGCGATGGCGACGAAGATGAGCTTGCAAAATTTACTTTCTCTTGTTCTTTTGAGCTTGTGTGAAATCGCGCGGAATCCAGTTGCTGTTGCGCCATTTCCTGTCTGCATGTTTCAAAATCTTCCGCATCTGCTCGTCTGAACATTGAACAGTGAACACTAGCAAAATACACCCAGGCAGACGGAGAATACTTTGAATAATGTTATCTGATACTTTCGATTACTTGGAAACATAGATCTTTTGAATTTTCGAATCATGTTTGGAAAGTTAGTTGGAGACCTAATGTTCAATCGAACGGAATAAGTGATAGTCACTCGGTCACTATTCCGTGCTGTACGGCGGTTGCTCCAAAATCTGCCAAATGATTCCTTGTCGCTTTTGCAGTGTGAGGTCCGACACCATAAACCTTGCAGATTTTCCGGTCAGCCTCAAAAGCTTTGACACCCAATTTGTAGTGGAATTGGAACAGCACACGAATTTCTTCCTCGATGCTTCTCTCAATCTGAAGGTTGTATAAACAATCAACATATCGATCGATGCAAGGAAAACCAGCTTTCTAATGAGCTCAAATTCGCATAAAATGCATGCGCAAAAAATTACTTTCTCGTCCGATACGGCAGAACTTTTTCTACAACCTATTACTACAGCGTACGGTGCTTTCGCACCTCATCGTCTACAAATAAGTTCAATTGAACCACTGACGACCGCATGTACCGATTTCTAAACGTATCGTGCAGTAATTATGACCCTTTCAAACCATTGTTTGAATCCCCTGAGCTTTTTTTGAAGAACTTCTCCTATTTTTTTAAACCAAGCAGTGATACGACGATTTAAAATAGTTAGTTCCATACGATTATTTATTGCTCATCAAATGGCTCAAAAAGCAGTAAGAAATAGCAACTATCCAAACTTCGTGTTCCAAAATTTCTTTACTCGTTGCTACCTCCATAAAATTAACATTTCAGCCCTCAGCCTGTTGAGAAGCAGGAAGCAGTATTATTTCGCCATTGATGAAATGAGCAGTCAGCTAGTTTACTACAAAGATGAATCCGATCTGGTTGCGAAACGAGAGCCGATTGGAGTGCTTTCATTGGCAAATGCTGCATTCACGGTTGCTGAAGAAAGCGAGAGGATATTTGTGCTACAGTGAGAGCTTAAGATGTGTTCGAAGATAGAGATTTTTACAATGGTGACATGAATTTATGTCGTATCACATTTCAACTTTCCAGTAGTGGTGAAAAAGTGGTCGAATTGGAGGCACCTAATCGTGAAAGTTGCGAATGTTGGCTTGAAGCACTCTCTCATAGGTATCCAATCATTTCTTGTCGGAGTATAAAATGATAATTATGCTGCACTAAGTTTTTCACAAAAAAAATTTATTTAAAACGTGGGAACGATTCCGGGTTTCAACGAAACCAAGTATGGTTATGCAGTTTGATAAACTTTTATCTATCCCTGGTACTGGACCCATGGAAAACTCAAGCGATGGTGCACTAAGACACCGTAGCAATAATTTTTATAGAGCGGTTACATCGCAACTAAAACAGAAGAGTCAGTTCAAAAGTATGAGGAGGAAACGAGAGAGAAGCCGTAGCTTGCCAGTAAGTGAATTCTTGCAGTGCTATGTTGATCAAATCACCGTTTTGATTATTGCGATTTTAAAAGTTTTAGGGTAGTGGTAGTGATGGTCATCCTATGAACGACTACAATCTTATACTGCCACTAAGCAGACGTATGTGTAAGTGAATTCTTTTCGTGAAAATCACACTTTTATTTTTTAACATCTATTACTGTAATTCATATCAAAAATAGCGACCTATCAAGATTCATGTGAACAGTCTGAAACGGTTCTTTGCTTATCAAACAGGCTGAAGAGAAAGTTCTGGGGCACTTGCAAAAAATTAAAAATCTATGCATATATTCCAAGCAAACGCAATAATATCTATTCTCCAAAGTAAAAGTCATAGTTTTTCAAGACTTCCTGCCAACGCTCCGCGAAGTTTCGGATCTGGTCGATGTATCATTCCTTCGACTTTAAATCAAAGAACCCTTGGCATGCTTCTTGTTTTTCATCGAACGATTCAAATCGGTGCCTCAAAAGTGTTCCATTGTTTCCGAAATCAGAATCTTCGGCAATAAAGAGTTGAAACCAGCGTCTAGCAGTAGGTTTGCTTGTTGCGCGTTCCCCTTCAACTTCGTGGATCTCATCGACTGCAGTTCATTATATCGCAGGATGGCTGAGGCTTCAAACAAAGTAAAAATGAAGAAGAATAATATCCAGACCTACAGTGGGGGAATCCCACGTAAGAAATTATAGTATTCCCCTGATATGTATGGGAGTTATTTCTTGTTTATTAAAGTGCCCTTGAATTTTCTTTTGAACCGTAGTATATACTACATACGCTAACCTGAGGAAAACTTGTTACTGACCAGTGAAAGGTGCATCAATGTTGAAAAATGAATGAAAGATTCTACGAGACTAAGCTCACAAAGGCTATGCATTCCTGGGCAAAATGCACTTCAATGACGAAAAATTTTTTAGATTCGCGTAGCGCAAGTCGCATATCAACAGATATGGCGTTGTCAGTATTGGAAAAGAAATTTAACGATCTGGAGCCTCTCGCGCGTTCACATAGCAGTGGAATTGAAGACCGATCTATCCATCGAGACCCATCAGATGTAAGTGAGCCCTCTTAGAACACTTCTAAGCCATTGTTTCACAGTCCCGTGTCAAAGTCCGTACTCTCAACGTAATCTCTCGTCATTCAAGCTAATCCCTTGTAGGGATACTATCCTTCTCCCTCCGCTCCCTCCGCCCCTCGTATGAAGGAATCGAGGAGAAACAACTTACACTGCTGTGAGGTAAATAGACGACCCCTCAAGCAGTGTTTTACAATCGATTGCTCGCGCTTGATAAACTTTATCACGTAATACCTTCTGTCTTGTACGTGCCATAAAACCTTATGAAAACCTTTGAATATGTTATCACATCATATTGCTTTGAGTGAGTTCTCAAATACAGTCCAAAAGAATGCTAGAATGCTTCTACATCTATTTAAAGCCTATCCTTTTTCATGGTAAAGTGATGCGAAATGAAATTAAAAGAATGGTGTGATATGTGCAAAACTCGAAACCTAAGTGAGCTTCGAACTCGCAGTACGAGGACTTACGTGCAATCCACCACACGGATCAAGGTCCTTAGTTTGCATCGTCTTAGCCATTTTCTTATCATGAGTGTTCGGGAAGGGTAATCACGTGTCCAAAGTCCATGTGGGGTTCCGAATTTCGCTTATATCCCAGAATCCTTGTGCCTTATTTCACATCATACCCCTCTATAAAAGAACGAAAGGTCAACCCATTCGAGGCGCGTGTATCTGTCATGGTACAGATTATTTAGTGACCTTTCTCGCTGGCAGAACGTTTTCCTTATGATTTTAGCAGTTATTCCAAAACCTACATTTCGGCGAAATCAACGCTGAGCTTGAATTCTACAAGAGCCTTTTTAGTGCAGTGTAGGTGTGAGGAAAAAATATGTTTCACAGTTGGTTGCTTTAGTCGCTCGGCTAGCCTCTGTATATGGTTTTTTTGCTAAACCTTCGGTAGTCGCTCAAGAGCTGAAGTTTTATCGGCTTGAAAGTTTAAGATAGTTTGCAAAAAGGTTTTAGAGAACACTGTAAACACGAAAAGAAGATTACGTTCCATACCTAAAGTAGTAAGGCCGTCTCTTGAACTTCATAGCGCGCTCGTCGTAATTTCATGGCTGACATGAAACGAAGTGATAGGCAGTATCTATAAAATGATAGGACAACTCTCTTATACAGGTTTAGTGAGAGAAGCCAAAAAATTTCTTGAAATGGAGAAAAACCTCCAGTTAAACAACGAAGATCGAGCTCTTCCGATGTTTCAGTGAAATCGCTGCGCGCGCGCAGCGCGATTTCCCTTGCTTATCAATAATTTTTTCTTTATTTTGAGAAAATCTTTAAACTTTTTCTTCTTAATATCCTGATGCATCACGATTTTTCCTATAAGTTCATGTGCTTTTATTGTTTCCTATAAGTTCATGTGCTTTTATTGCGTATAGGTCTGAATGCGAGCCGTAATACATCTCGTCCTTTAGGACAACCTTTCTCAAAATTGAACTCAATTTCAAAATTTCTGTTTTTGACCCCTAAGGGACGGCTGTGGAAATCGATGCGCGCAGAGCAAAGCACGCGATTTTCGCTATTTGATTGAGGTTTTATCCGCCGTTTTGCAAAATTTTGTGGATTTATTGCATTAATTTGATAGAGAAAGATTTTCTCTTTCCGCTCATATGATTTTATTAAGATATATGCGTCTTATATAAAGAAAAACGCTGGTTTATTACGGAAATATGCTGAATTTGGCAAGTAATCAACTGTGTTGAATTGTATGGAGGATACCACAGTAAAATAAACTCCAGTTTTAATCTATCACACTTTCATACAAAGCCTAAAAGCCACCATAGTGGATAGAAATTGAAAACAATTAATAATTCACAACAAAAATGATAATGCACCTGTATTTGAAACTAGTTCATCAATAACTCTCACTATAACTGAGTTCATATCAATTATCAGTTTATTTCCAATCATTCAGAGTTAAGGTAAGCGAAAAAAGGTTTTGTACTTATGGATAGTGGAAGAATTCTGAGCGGTAAGGGACAGCCGTGTTCGAATAAAAGGCTTAAAACATCGGCATTATGCAGGTCAGAAATATGTGTCTCCAGAAAAGCATTCTCGGTGCTTTTCTCCCATCCGCACCCACATTCAAAAAAGTATTTTTTGTTCCATTTCGTGACTTTAGTAATGATTCGACAGCTTGATTATTGAGAATCTGAAGGGTGTGTCTGCTTCTCAAATGGTTTCTACATTATGCTGTAGAGGTGAAGTAAAAATTTCGGTACTTATGTGTTAGACGGCGACAAATTTTTAAATCGATCTCATTCACTGGTCAGAATAAGCTCAAATCTCTTGCTACGACTATGCGTTGTCGGTTTTTCAGATCACCCTTTCATATCGCTGTAGCATACAGAATGAAATTTCCTTTCTTATTCGCCTTTCGCCTTCACATTTACCACGCGCATAAATCGCTGGAAGCACTAAAAGCATATAAGCGTTATGACAATTTTCCGTAGCATCAGAATCTACTTTTTATCTGAGGGTGCTCTCGATGTGGTGGAAAATGTCAAATTGAATGACAATATTTCAAACGCAATCGATCGTTTCGCCCCAGCCCCGTTCTCCAGCTCCGTGGTTTGGAGGGTAAACGAAGTCGCCGAAAAGTTTCATAGCTGAGTAAAATGTGAAGGCAAGTCACAGCAACGACCTGTTAGTAAAATAATCGCCTGATTTACCGCGTAACTCGACAGTGATCCACCGCATTATGCTTTAGAACGACAGCAACCAAGCTATTTTATTGAGGGTTTTTTTACTGTATCGACAGAAACTCCAAATGAAAACGCGCGATTTTGGCACAGCGGAAAATCTTGTACATTCCGACATGCTTTTCGTGCTTTTAGCAATTTATACTCGTAGTAAAAATGGAGGGGAAATGTGAGTGAGAAATAATTTTTTTCTGGTTGCTGCAGGGTTATAGAAGGGTGTTTCGGAAATCGGCGATGCACAATTGTAGGCAGTAATTTAAGCTTCCGAATAACCACAAATACTCCTATGAAAATTGTCTGTTCAGCCAATGAGAGTGGTTTGAAATTTTCTCACTGCTTAACATACAAGTACCCATTTTTCTTTCACACTTAAGCATCTTTCGCTGGACAGAGGTTTCCGTTCGGGTTTTTGATAACCATTCGATAGCACAAATCTCAACAATCTCAATGATAAGCTTGGCTTTTGAGAAGGATGTTTTGTGATGTTACAGCTAAAGTGTCATTGAGTTTCGCACTCGGCGCCGTGTCGGACGCGCAGTGCAGTTTGCATGTGGCGTCCGGTGAAAACTCAATGTTCTTCTAGCTGTAACTACGAACTCACAAGTCTCCCTCGAAAGCTAAACATATCCTTAAAATTTTTGTTTTAAATTTGCCAAAATTTGTGTTGTCAAAGAACTGCTGAATTTTTTGAGGAAAAGCGTTGCTCATCGAAAGATGCTTAAGTGTTAAATAACAAATTCTTTTCCCTGTTGCAGTGTAATACAGAAATGAAGTGCATATCTTAATTTTTTGAGATCTAAGCGAATAACTACTAAAATGTTTAGAAAGAGCGAAAATTCCTTTTTTTGAATATGGGTGCCTATAGGGGAAGTAACGCATTATGCGCAATGATGAACGCGCGCTCTTCCTAAACTCACTAGAGCACATATTAGAAATATCTCCACATAAACCTCGATTAAAGGTTTCGTTGTAGAATATGTGTATTCAAGCTACGCTCTCGCAAGAAAGGCTATACATATGCTCAATAGGGGTTGTAACGTTTTGTACAAGGATGTGGTATTACCGTGGAAAAATGACGGATTTCAAGGGAAGTGGTTACTTTTTGTATTAAGAAAATTCTTGTGTTCACTCGTGACATCCATCCACTATGTAACGATAAGACACCCCTAAGTCATAAACTTCACCTGTAATTATCAATAAACCACCTATGGCGTCCAAGCGGCGGGTGTAGCATTTTAGGCGTGAAATGTGGTCTTCTTTTCGCTTTTACGGCGTTATATGGCAATCTTCCAAAAAAAATCAATTCCATCATCAGAATTTTCGTGATTTGGGTTATCTAATGATCATGAAACTTTAGTAAAGAGCCATATAGCGCCCCAGACTGGGCAAATGAAGAAAAATTGAGTGTGAAAAGTGAATTTTATTTTCGCTGTTACAACGTAATAAAAAGCTTTTTTCTAAAGTTAAACAGAATATTGGAATCGCAGAGGAAAGATTTGAGCTTACAAATGATTACCAAATGTTCAAGAGAATACTTTTTCTGCAGCGAGAAAAGGCCTTCAAAACAATGCTGTACCTGAGTTGTGTACAAGTCGTCTCTTAGGGGTTAAGCTACTGAATTGGTACTAAAGTGTGGTGAAAAGCCAAGCACAGATGCCAAGCGTTCAAGTAATGCTCACCGATGTGAGACGTAAGTTGCCTTAATTAGTGGAGCGCACTAAGAAAGCGTTTGTAAAAGTTAAGTGCAGTTTTTGAATCGCCAAGATTTACGCCATAGAATATTTGCTGAAAGTCTGAGAGAAAAGTGAAAAAAAAAATCCGTCCTGAAAGGGATAAAAACACGGTGTCCTTTATTTTGCCCATTTTTATGAGCTTTGGTGTTGAAATTAGAACTAATGTGAACTTTCATATATTGGATTGTCCCGTAATTCCTTTCACAACACTTTTGTTAATTCAACTGCTATTTATTCAAAGTAATCAGTTAATTGAAAAGATATTAACCACCATGATCAATGAAATGCAAACATTTGCTAAACGAAAATTGGCTGACTTGCTCCTGCATAGAAAATGGTTGGCGATAGAAGAAATCTGAGAGGTGACCTTAAAGCTGGTTGCAGTCTTTAGATTTTTTTCCCCCTCTGATGCTGCTTTGAGGCGCAGAAGGGATGATAATCCTTTGGGACAATATCAGGACTACACGGTGGTGGTATCGTGATCCGACCTAGTTCTTTTAAATGTGGCGAATCGACTTTACAATGAGAGGTCGAGCGTTATCTTGGACAAGGGTGACACTGAGTCGTTTCGCAAGCTTCTCTCTCACTGCTGTGAGCAACTTCCACAGTTGCTCCCCGTAGACGTCGGTATTGTTTGTTTGTTTACTACACCCTATCAACATTATTAAGCCATTCATGTGATCTGTTATGGCATTTATTAGTGCTAGACGTGCGCTTCGGCCTTTTTGACTTCATCAGTAGCACGGTGCTTTTGGGGTCAGGCAATTTCTTGTGTGAGGCCCCCCACATATAAAATAATGGACGTCTAATTACCTACACTGCCTGTAGTGTGAAAAGATCACCCTAGATTACAGTGAGAACAAATCACTGTATATCAGATTATAACATCACCTGACATTGCACTGATAAAACCGTCGATTGCTCATGGCTAATAAATTGAATAATACCTTTATATCAGACTGTTATTTAGACCCCGCATAGAATTTTATACACACTGACAGCATTTAAAGGTGCTTGCTTGTTGATGAGCAGTTCTCAAAACGGCTTGCCCTGTCAATCCCAGAAAACGAATATCATCTTCTGAGCGCGGAACACGGACCATGGTTGAGCTGCTTAGCGAAACACGAGGGCGAGCGTAATTTGTGGTCTATCATTCTGAGCGACGACTACAAATGGAAACGTCGTCTCGGACACGGTCAAATCACTCGACGGGAATTGGGTCCATATTTGTTACAGTTCACGTCACTCCAGATCACTTTCTCACTTAGCTTATATTAGTCTCTCAATCACATGGATACCGCATAATTCTTCCTTTGCCAAGACTAATTATCCATTAAAGTAGCAGGTAAAAAAAGAATAAAAGATAAAGCTCTCACTTTTGATCTGTTCCAAGTGATGAGTCATGTATCTGTTTCCATTTGGTATCGTTTTAGGTGACTGAAAGCATATCTGGTTCTCACAATAACTCGCGCTGGCTCATCGATGTAGCAAGTTAGTGGAGCTATCCTTCTAGAAAGGTCTAGTTTCAACTCACTAATCACCGGAGAGATGGAAGGCTTGGTGTGCCTTAGGTGCAGGATGTAGCTATCGACCATCGATCGACCATTGTGTGTTACAGAGCACCACTAACCACTGCGCCACACGCACCTTCCAAATACTACTGGGAAATTGACTGTTTTCTCTACGAAAATCTTAAAAATCTCTATGGGATTCTTCGGCTTCATTCCTATAGCATTTTGTGACAGATGGGTGCTCAACAAGAATATCCAGGACTGCAATTGTACTGAATCTCAACACTTCTTGGTGTATACCTTACATCGTACCCCGCAGTTAGAATAAAAATTGTTGGTAAATAAGGTTAAGAACAGCTTGGACTATTGCTACTTGGACGATCTATCCGTGATAATTGCACTTTGATCCAACTAACTGAAGAATCGCCTAGTTTCGTATCTAAGATCTTGCAATGACTATTGCTTCATATTAGGCTTGAATCCTCCGACAGTTACCAACTCGACGTGTATTCAAATTTATCGACTATGTTATGAAATTTTTTATTGGTATTTCCTTCATTATTCTAGCTGCGTTCAAAAAAGGAAGTGTCTCTTCGGGATTATAACTTTCTACCATAAATTAATGCTGAGATTTTGCATCTACTCTCTACCTTATCTTGTTGGTATTATGTTCTTCTGAGTGATCTACAGTCTCTTGTGGGAAAGCCTTACTTGGTTTAGACCGCTGAATGAGATCGACATTTCTTCAAACACTTTGATACCACAATTAAATTTTCTAAAAACCTATTATGGATCGATTTCTTTATGGACTTAAGTTCAAACTGCCATATCTCCTATGGAAATTCGCAAGCGATAACCTTTTGGAGCGGATTTGGCAACATTCCAACTTTTGAGTTTTTCATTTTCCACGTAGTTTTCCACGTAGAACAATCTCTAAATTTCACAAATATGGATGTTAACACTTATTTAAAAGCAACTTTAGACTTTATTTCATGAAGATATATGTATATTCTGTGCTATTTCCTGTGTCAGGTGCATGTGGGGATTGTCTAGGCAAGCAGCACTCTTCCATTATAGTACTACTTGATCAAGTCCATTGCGCTAATGAGACTGCCGCGAAAAAATGTTATGACCAGTTTTTTTGGAGGCATCGCCTTCTCCAGAATTGTAGAGATTGAGATCGAGTGAATATAAAAGGATGGAGGGTAAAGCTCTCGGCGTTGATCAATTGCTGAGGGATGCGTCATGCATTCGTCTTTAATTTTTGAGTTCTTTTGAGGTCATTGAGTGTATATCTGGCCTTTACAACGGCTCGCGGTGGCCTTCCGCTGAACTGAGTTAGTAGTGCTTGTCCTAACAGACAAGTCAGACCAATCTGGTACCAATTTACCAACCTCAGAGAGATGAATGGCCTGGTGAGCCATGAGCGCGAGACTGAACCACAACCTTGTGTGCGACGCAGAGCACTTCTAACGACTGCGCATCATGCGCTCTAGGTGAATATATCAGTTGTTTTTGTTATGCAAGAGTCTTCTTCAGTGTAATCCTTCACAAATCAAAACATCACCCAGTAATATCTTCCTATACGGGACCCATTCAGAGTTGACTGCCCATTTATCTGGTTTCATGGTAGCAGACTAGCTTGCAACCGATAATCGCATTAACCGGCACATGATGAGCCAGTGTTTTCGAATAAAGAAATTTCATTCAATGTCGATATGAGCAAGCAGTATATGATCATTATCAACTCCCCGTTTACTGTACCAAGTTTAGGGTCAGATTATCGATAAGAACCTAAATGAATGGGTCAACAATTGGCTGCAGCATCAAAAATTTTCTCGAAAAGACCAAGAGTGAGTAACGTTATCTTTTATTATTCTCAATTCTCGGCCACCACTATAGCGAGAATAGATGTGAAACTGTTATTTCAGATCTGGCTCTCTAGATCCTTCTTCTTCCACATCACCATATATCAGTGTCGAGGGTTCAACAACTGGAAGTGAACGGTACGCGCGATATATTGACTATTAGCTGGAGTAGGAATATTTTCACTGAATTTTCGAACAGTTGAGCAAACATTTTAGGGAAAATCTTGGAACATCCATTTTTTGACATCTTTATGTCGTTTGTTGTTGATAGTTTTTCATATATTTATCTATTTCATTGAGTTAAGCTTCAAAATGCCTATCGAACAGTATGATTTGCAAGTTTTGATCCGCCATTGTTGGAGAAAAGGCTTAACGATTGTCAAAGCCCTCGATGAGATTAATGAGGATGAAGGTACTAGTATGGCGACAAAATCGATTGGAGGCAGATAGTTTAAGCTATTCAAACGATTCAATTTTTATATTGAAGAAATTCCTCCTTCTGGCTGTCATCGTTTTGAAAGAAAGTGACTTGAAAGCTACTCTGAATGCTGAGCCTTTATCGAGCACTCGTGATTCGACTGAAGAACTTGGTGTTTCCAAGTGGACCGTTGTCAACAAGTTGCGCCAATTTGACTCTGTCCACATGAAGCCTCACTAGGATCCGCATGAGCTTTATTCGGATACTGCCTCTTTCGATCAACGCAACACTTTTTGAATGAATGTCGAGTTGAATCATTTAATGAAGTTGCAGAAGTATGTTAGGAGTTTTTGAACTTCAAGGGAGCTGGAATGGTACATTGAACCATTCCGGAGTCTTGCAAAACGATGACAAGAAGTCGTGAATGATGGTGGTCTATACTTTGAAGAATAGTTATTGTTATTGTTGTTGTTAATTTGTGCACAAAAAAAAAAGACTCTGAAAAACTTCTCAAGGCTTTCTACTCAATCCAAGTACTCCTAATCGTGAATTTATGGACTTGAATTTAAAACGCAAAATTATTCAGAAGAATCTCTACCTCTCTGTCTTTCCACGCGATAAGTTTTTCTTGCTCTGCAAGACTATGTTGCATTTTAACCTATTTTAACTTCATTTCTATGTTATCATGTGGTCGGAAAAAATATTCTTGTCCTATTTTAAATACATTTTTCAGGTCTTAGAAAAATAAATAGAAAAGAAAAATTGCTAAAATTTGTAAATTTTTGCCATCAAGATGCATGTTTGATTAAATTCATCAAAATAAATTTAGACCTTGCTCTTACGCGTTGTTTTTTATATCTGTAGCACTGAAGTGGTTGAACGAGTTGATAGTTCAACAGAGACCATTCGCTTAGCAATCATCTCCCCATTTCTAGAAAATAAAATGATGACGCCTCTTGATATCATTCGCTCATCAGTGTTGTCCCGTCATCAACTACTGGCTCAGTCATACCATTATACTCCTACAGAGGATAGGCAACGAATTATTCAAAGATTTCTCAACTCTTGATTATGCCATAACTCTTCTTATAGGAGCACATATTATCAATGATCTCCTATTTTAAAAATTCTAAGTAGGGCATTATTTTAAGTGCTTGGATTTCATTTATTAGTCGTGCATCACCATTTTAATTGTAAAAATATCAAAGGCTCACTGCCGATAGTGTTCAAGCCATTAAACTATAATACGTAGAGTGGTCTCGGATTTTCAGCGTCCAAGTTCAAAACTGAAGTATCACTCTGAGATTGTTGTGCACATATTTCTGCGATTCATACAAGAGAAATGAAAGCGAGTTTTTTTTTCATTAGACCATTTTTTTTAGTTGACACATGACTTCTACTTGATGAACCAGGTGCATTTGTATTATTATGGTAACATCTTTTTTCTTATCAAGCATTAAGCAATCAGCTGTAAATTATTGCAATGTTGAGAAATATTTCTTCGTGTCGTGCAGTGAAATATGTTTGGCGTCGATAGCTTTAGTTGTAGCGGCTCGGTTAAATCGAAAGGCACCGTGCTACTGTTGAGGCTTGCTAGAAAGCCAAATCTTACTTCTGGCGCTTAGAATTGCCATACTACACCTGTGAAGGACTCAAAATATTCTATCAGATTATATCCTAGTAATGGTGGAAAGTTTTCAAGTTCCTCATGGAGTAATCCTGTTTACCATGCTTCCTTCAAAACTCAGAAGCTTCTGATACAAATTTGAATCTACGATTTCGATTAAGAGAAAAAATTGTTTTGATGCTCTCTCTGGTCATTAGGATACAGTTAAGACGTTATATGATTATTTTCGTAAATATCACTGGATTCATTCACATCTGATGCAGCTGCAACATGCAGTTATCAACGCCTCTATCTGTTCAAAATGAATATTTTCATCGTTTATTATCATATGTGTGCCTAAGAAAGTTCGGTTAAAATGCAATCAGGGTCCGTGCGAATGTTCAGAGCCTTTTCTAGGTTGGTACGTCAGAGCCACACTTACGCTTTGGCGGTGTCGCCCTCTTCATTAGTGGCTCAAACCCCATACTACACCCTACTTTATAGCAGAGATGGGAAACGTTATTTATGGTGATAGCACATTATATTGTGATATAACCATTCCTTCAAATCGATGAATTACTGCCGGTAGTGAATATGTAGAAATCCATCTCATCAACTGTTTTTGAACTTTGCTCTAAAGATGCTCACAGACTATATTGAACGTTTAAAGCGATGTTCAAAACCAGTCGATGAGATGCAACTCAGAGTGCTGAAAACATCACATTGCCTTCAATTTGCTTGTTCAGATCACTTCAGGTTTATCACCTTATTCGACTCGAAATTGCTTATTCATCTAAGAATATTGTTATCACATTTTTATCTTATAAAATTGCACTAAACGTTCTATTTGAAAATGTCATAGTGAAGTTACAACGCGAAACTATACATGAATTTCTAACAAGTAGCCAATAAGCAACAGGAAAATTCCGCTTTGAAAACGAATTCAATAACAAAAGGGACGTAAACTGCTGCTTTTAGGACTAGTAATGAGGAGCTACATCACCTCAGATTTATCAGCAATCAACAAAAGAAACAGATCCATGAGCTCATCCGTGAGAAAATGGCGCTAAAGGAGCAGACGATATTGCTGAAGTACGTCTACTATTACCAATATTCCATTGGTACAGCAGCTTTTAGACTACTAAATAAGAGCTTGATTCCACTTTAGATAGTTTTTTCTATCTATCCGCCGTGATCACTAATATGTGAAACATTCATCTGTATGTAATAAATTTCACGTATCGACAAGAACTTTTTTATCAAACACCTAGCACCATAAATGGCTTCAGGCAACGAAATGTTGTGAACACTTCTGATGCACGGATAGCTGTTATGTCTCAAAATCGATTTCTCAATTCCGAGATCATTCGACTAAATAAACAGTGTTGTGAAATGCAGCAGGAAGTTAGACGACTTAAAGAGTATGTTTAGTTATGAGTTTCGTTTGAAATTTTGAGAAGATATTTCAGAAAGTTATGGCTAATAAACATAAACAAATTTCAAAAATTGTATTGTTTTCTTATGGAAGCCATGATCTTATCAGACTCTTACCTGCATACTCCTTTTCAAATGTTTTCAGTTCTCAGTTCTTAACCTCTCTTCACATTTTATGTTGGTCCTTCATATGGACCATCTATTTTATTGTTCTGCAACCGCCATCTATGGAGATGATCATAATCGTAAATAGATTCATCTAAGTCTATTCCAACCCTCTAATTCAGCAATATGTGCATATGGGGTCATCATGATTATTTGATGATCTCCGTTAACGTGCTTTTGGCCTTACCTTCTCTGCTGATTGGCCCGTTCATTGGTATCTACTTGTATAGATGCTGGGTGAATGTCCCCCTACTAACTGTATTGTTGTATGCTTCGCTAGTATTCAGTTAATAATATCAATAACACATCGGAGCGGCTAAACAGAAGAAAATACCCATTTATTCAAACCATGGCGTAGTTAATAGATGGTCGGTCTTGGAAAATGTAAAAGTTTGAAAGATCAACTTCCCATAAATTCTGACATCATTAATTAATAAATGTAAGTCTTAAGGACTGCCCTTGTCGAGCTAACACTAAGGTGGCATCAGTTTTCGTTGCTCTCGTTACGATTCGATTTTCGATTTTATGTAATGCTACTGGAAAACTGTTGTGTAAAGGTCTGTTGCTGAGCTTTCTTCTCAAGTTGTAATCCACCTTTGTTCAATACCCTTTATATACGTGGGTTGTAATCTCTCATTTCGGTACATCCGCAGTGATCTATCCTCCTTCATAGGTGATCTTCTTGATGAAATGGCTGTTCTTTCACTTTGTTCACGTTCTAATTTTCCTGGTTCATTAAGCTAGCAATGTATTACTCCTTGTCTTGAGATGAGACATTGACAGTATCATCGATAAAATGCAGATTCAGGAGGTATCGTCCATTAACACGTGTCGATCTTCTTGGAGACGAGTGAACGAGTAGCGCAATGGTAGTGATTCCGTTCATTACGCCCATGATCCACCATACCGACTGTGGTTAGACGTCGACCCATGTCCATCACGCCTCATCTAACTGGAGTCAAGAATTTAGCGCCAGACTCACCTGGAACAAGTTCGCTTTGAGTAACCTATATGAGAACACCATAGCACAGTTGTCGCAAGATTACAGCGAGGGTCGACTCAAGCACTACTCAGCAACATTTATAGAGAGGCCAAAAATCCTCAAGTAGCAGTCAAACCCGCATGCAAAGGTTCGGAAATGTTTCTCTTTCCTCGTTCGGCCGTACTACGCATACAATTGGTTGATCGATGACATGACTCGTTCTCCAGCGATAAAAGCATGCGGAGGATCATTGCGTGTTGAGTTGAGTTGGACGTGGCGAGCTGTGATCATTTCGATGCTTCTTGTGGGGCTCTGGTGTTTTTCGTATTTGGTCATCAATTGTCACTTATTGCCCAATGTTTTGTCTAATACTTCATAATGCTCCCGTCTTCCAGGTTTCTTCTTCGCATTGTTGTTGCTTTTGCTGGAGAACGTATCTTTGCGCTCTCGGTGTGAATTTTCAAGAATTTACTATTGTGGAAATGAGTTGTTTATAGGTTCACCTTTTTGTTACAGCTGAATAGCGATGCAGTAGAGAGCTTCGCACAAATTTTCCTCTTCCTTCAAATTGTTACTTTCAAGTTGCTCTGAGCGAAGCCTGTGAAGTAATTGGTTTATGATATCCTGTTTATTGCCACATTTTTGGGTGTGTTGCCTCCATGTGGCAGGTTTTTTGTGAGACTCCGTGTTTTGTGGATTCTTTCACTTTTCCTCAAAGAGCATCTAGCATTGTGATGAGGTCGCCGATGTTACGTGAATGGCCGGAGCGAGAAAAGTTCCCCAAAAAGCTCTCATTCCCATGTTTTTCCTTTAAATTTTGGAATTATGATGAGTGCTAGGCTTGTTATAGCTAAATTGACGGTTGTGTCATTGGGGATGTTGGTCATCATACGGTCCGATGAATCGTTAAGCAGCAACATCTTGATGCAGCAGTCTGCTACTGTATCGATCAGCTCAACCATGTCTGTGTTTGCCTCATCAACCCTTCTCCTAATGTCTTCGGGTGGTGGAGCGTTCGGGTCGAGGTGATCTGCTGCTCCATTATAGTTGTCTATTGCTACTTGGGCGGCGTTTGCGTAAATTTCAATCTTGATTTCTGCGTGTCGCACTTTTTCTTGCACTGCGTTAGCGTACTGCTTACAGCAACCAGCAAATGACCAGTTTCTTCAGAAAGACCTGGTAGTGGATTGGTTATAAGATCTTGATTATCGTCCAGATAGGTTGCGATGCGGTTAATCGCGTTTGTTAAGATGCGTTGACGTGAAGAAAGGACGAATGTCATTGTGTAATCACTGTAAACTTTTTTTGTCCTAGGTTCCCCGTTTTGAAATGCATCAAACTGCGGGTGTTGAGTGTTATATGTGCGCTGCAGAGTTCGACGTCTTGAGCGCCGTGAGGAGTGTCAGTGGCATCGTTAACTGGTTGAATGGCCAATGCACCAGTTTTAGCGGGCTTATATAGAATGCTTTTCAATCGCTAAATTATACAGGACTTTTATTGTTGCAGTAGATCAGACCTCAAACTTGGGTAATTATACTGGTACACGTGCATTATAATACTGCACTGACAAGGCAGCGATATCGCTGGGCTTACATAAAGCTTTGGTAAATAATACGCGATCAATAGTTGAAAATATCAGAGATAAGCGATCATATAAGTATTACATAGTAGCTCCTGAACTATACATGTAAACTATAATGAGAAACAGACACGTGCATAATACATGTGAGGTGAAATGGAGAGCAAGATTGTGTATTGCAGATGTAAAGTGTTTATTACCATTCAAATGTTAAGTGTAATGGAGAGTAAGATTCTCTACTGTACATGTGAAGTGTGATGAAGAATAAGCTTCTATATTATACACGTGAAATGTAATGAGGAGCAAGTTTCTATAGAAAAAATAAATTGGAAGTTGAGAGAGATGGAAGTTCCAGCCGAGCTTCAAGCGGCGTCCATAGTTGAATGGCACTTCTGTGGACATTAACGCTTTACGAAATTCTTGTTTGCGCTACCCTATGAATAATTTACCAGCACAACCCTAAGCAGCTATTGGGGGAAACGCAGCTACTGTGAGAAGCACTTCTTTTTCTAGATCCATTTTTTGCGTTGTGAATAGTTTACCCTCACAACACTTAACATCTGATGCGGAAAACAGTTGTCGGTTGCGAGAACGCAACGGCCAATTGTGCGGGATATTGTAACCAGCCGGCTGATGTGAGGAACTCGAATCGGCCACTATGACTCACTGTCAATGCAATAATTTATCATTATCATCTGTAAGTAGATACCTTCAATGTTCATGATTATGTGCAGTGAGAAGAAGAAACAGTTATTCTATCGAATACAACGGACGACTTTTAGCAGCTCATTCGCTGGTTCAATTCCAGAAGTTAGTTGGCGCAATAGCAGTTTTCTGCAGTTCCCGCGATACATTAGTACATCTCTATTTTTGATTTGAACGAGCTAACCTTTCAATGGAAGACAATTTTGGCATTGTCTCACAAAAATAAAGCTTTAAATTGTTTTCGTCACTTTCTTTTTACGACAGAAGGCTTGCGAAGCTGATCAATACAGCAGTTGGAGTTGTCCATCTCTTCGCTGGAGGTCTCTGGGAAGGTCATTGATTCCCTTGCCCTGTGGGTTCCAAAAGACAATACATGTTCCTCCGTAGATCGGTTTTTGGATGAGTTGCTAGCCGTTATCACTGAGGGGAAGAATGGACTCCTGTCGTTCTCCTAGAGGGTGCAGTTCTTCCATTCAGTCACCATTTTTCGCCACTTCTTGGCAGTGTGGGTAAAGAAAAGGGTAGAAAATCCCACATGCTAACTCTCACACACCAGATGTCCGCTATCCATGAGTACAAGGCATGGGCGAGGTCGGGATACTACCTTAAGTTAGGTGTAAATGAATACGAAAGTAGCTCGACTTCTCCAAGAGAAATGTATACGTTAACTTAAAGGTCATCCAACTCGAAACAATCAATCGCAATTCATCTAGTCCTTGCCAAGGCTTCATGTAGCACCGGGACCACAAACAAAACGTTCGTTACTAGTAGGACATGTACATCGATTTGGTGTCACATCTCTGCTGGACTGGTACAGTATTGAACTTCATGAAAAGATTTCAAAGAACACGCTCTAGCTCAAAAGTGTCAAGTTAATGTGAGCAATAATTCAGAGCAAAAGTAAGTGATTCACACCTAACGTCTACACGTAAGATTGTTAATAGATATATTTGTTTTCTAACACATTTTAGTTTAAACGTAGGAATCCTCTAATTTTTTATTATTTGTGATTAGTCGAGTAACTATATAATGTTCATATGAAACGTATTCAGTGAGCTGCGAGAAGCTCGGGATTCCATTGAGCGTTCACGAAGAGAGTACGTTTTTGCCCTACAATCTGCTATAAGAATACCTCTGCATGATAACAACGCGCTTGATGTGATGCATGTCAAACTCCTTGGTGGAGACATGGTATTCCTCTTCTAATGACTTCTTTATGTGCGTTTTCTTACATTTTTAAGAATTTGCATTTCAAGCACAAGAACAGGATCTGCGAACTCATGCACGAAGCACGTAATAATCAGCCGTGTTTACCAACACTCCAAAGGTTTTCTTTTATTCATGAAGATTACTGAATACTGACGCTAATGCTGTATGTTAACTTTTGTGGTGTTCAGTCTCCTCACTGGAGTTTATGTGGACATTTTTGGATTCCGTCATAAATATTCTGACGAAGGACTCGCTATACATTACATGGCCATGCAACTCCATGAATATTATCAAAGTTAGTCATGCCGCAGCAACGAGTTATTGAAAAAAGACCAGCTGTATATCATTTCAAATTCATTTGAATCTGAAGAAAATAAAACTGCTCTATGGCGAATAAGGTATTCTTGTGGCAAACAGTGAGCTTAGATCCATGGAATGCAGACTAACCCTTGAGTGTCCAGGCTGACATCTCTCCTCCACTCATAATATCAGTTTCAAATTGAGACTACTTTGAGGAAGAAGAAAGTTTGAAGTATGATATAGAAATATGATATGCATCATGTTAATAAATTCTTAAGGTAGGCTCACTTCACACTTTGAGCACAAGCGCAAGTGGAAACAATTTCTCACAGCAAATGAAACCATTCCACTAACAGTACGTCTCAATATTCACGTCACCAAGTTTCCAACGTTCAAAATGAAATTGATTTCGTTAGTCGCTGATGAAAGTCTTTTTCAGCGTGAAACTCGTATTCTTGTTCGCAGAGGGATTCCAGGCTCTCTTCGAGCTACTGTCTGGAGATATTTGATACATCAGAAAATTTCTGACAAGAAAATGCTGTATGGCAGACATTACTTCAGAAACCTTTGTAGTCTTCAAGGTGGAGACCAAGACAACATGGTAAGTTTCAGTAACGAATGATATATTGCATGTTTTTTTGTGGAGCCACAGAGTTTCAGTTTTGTGCCAACCATCAAAAGCAGATAAACCTGGATCTGTTGAGAACTATGCCTAATAACGTCCATTTCATGTCTGCAAACTGCAAAGGGGTAAGCAAATAAATTGGTTGTAATTCTGTGACAGACATTAGTCTTGTGACTTTGTACAAGCTTACAATGTTGTAAATTTGGAAAATATATGATTCATATATGATTCATGAGGAAGCAGAAAGTGTTTAAAAGTTAACACATTTGTGCTTATTTCTTTTAGTGCTGAACAAGCACATCTCAGCCTTTGCTGGACTTTATTCATTGAGTTAGAAATCAGCTCAATGCACTCGTATTTACCAGTCAGATACGAATTTCATTACACTAAAATGAACTTTCGATTCTCTCAAGTCCACAGGGCGAAATTTTTCTTCTTCTTCGTTCCCTTTAGCTTTTTGTATGGCATGAGGTTTTTCTTTACATGAGGTGATGATGCTGTTAGTGCAATTCTCATCATAAAGAATTCTGAGTTTTCAGTTTGTTCGAATTCACAATCATAAATTACGTGAATAATGAGATAGTTCAAAGTTATAACAGTTAAACGTTTTGAAATGCACAGAAAAAGCACATCTATGTGAATAATGTTTTAACCACAAAAACTACCTGCCAATTCCTGCTACATTGAATTACGCATCTATAGATTTTCTCAAATCCAGTAAAAAATTTTTCTCCAGGTTTCTCAACTTCAACAAGTGCTTCGCGCATTTTGCCTTCATAATGCAACCCTAGGTTACTGTCAGGGAATGAACTTCTTGGCGTCGACCGCTCTGCTATTCGTTGGACCTGAGGTAGGTGAACACAAAAACACCTGCGAAAACAACCATCTGTTATCGATAGCGCTGCTCAGGACACATTCTGGTTTCTCGTCGCTATGACGGAATACTTTCATGACAAGAGCTACTTCGACGACAACCTCGCTGGAGCGCAGGCAGATCAGGTCCACTACAAAATACGTTAGCAAAAATCCTAAATCCTTATTGTCTGATGATGTAGAACTCATGAGCTGACTAGATAGGTTGATAAAAATGGGGCCTCGTTAGTTCATAAGTATTTCTGAAAGTATTGAGAAGCAGTCCACAAATCAAGTAGATATCTAGACGTTGTACGTAAATCTAACAGCGTTTTAGTACAACACTGTGCACTCCATGCAAGTGGTTTCATCTATTCATCAACACATACTCCAAAAAAGGGGGCTTTTTGAAATCCTACATTTTGATAACTGTACCGATTTTAGGAAGTCTTAAAAGAACTCTTGGAAGTGAAATTTCCGCTCATATCAGCTCACTTAAATTCGCTAGATATTGACCTTGCTACGATCACTTTGAATTGGTTTTTGGCTCTATTTTTCGATGCTGTTCCGTTTAATGTAAGTTTTGATCCTATGTTCGTGTAGTAAATATGAGTAACCAATGATATAGTGCAGCGCAAAGGTCTTCAGTGTAACAGCGAGATAAAGTGACGAAGGGTAAAGCGCTTGCGCTTGGCGTTGATAAATCTCTAAGGGATTCGCCATTCTTCGTCTTTGATTTATAGCTTCGTTTGGTGTGAGTGAATGCATATGTGGCCCTTGCATTGACTCGCGGTGGCCTATCCATGTATCGAGTCAATGCTGCTTACCCTCCCAGACAAGCCTGAGACCCAGTCTGGTACCAGTTTAGCGACCTCGGTGGTGTGGCTGGTTTGGTAAGCCATGAGTGCTCGATTGAACCATCAAACACGTGCGCGACGCTGAGCACCTTTAGCCATTGCGCCACATGCGCCTTATATAGTTGACTTTTAGCGTTCATCTAGATGAGTATGTTGTTACTAATTAATGTGGCCATACGTTTGTTTAGTGCGTGACGCTGACCAATAGGCGAGTTATTGTGTTTACATTAAAAGAGGAAACTTGACAAACTACTCATTAAATGTCTGCGAATTCAATAAACTGGAATAGGCAAAAACTTCGTTTCTTTTACAGACACTTCTTCGCATCTGGGACTGCTTTCTTCTTGAGGGACCAAAAATCTTGTTCCGATTTTCCTTAGCGTTACTTGGTAAGTTGCATTTTGAAAGTGTTAATTGCAGTGATATATATATATATATATATATATATATATATATATATATCACCTGTATCACTGTCCCGTTGATCGTTGAGTGACTCGAGCGGGTACCAGCAACTCTTCCATTTTTCCCTATCACGTGCAAGAGTAGCCCAGTGGGTCTCTAGGGATTCGCTGAGCATTCTATCTTTCTTCTATCGCTTTCGTGAAGAAATCTGACCAGCGGGTCAGTGGTCTTCCTTTAGAGCGCTTGACGTCCCGAGAAATCCAGTCGGTAACGGCTCTCGTTCATTGGTTGTCGTTGAAGCGCATCAAGTGTCCGGCCTCACCTTATTTTCGATATCCTGGCGTGTAGAACGACGTTGTTGATTTTTGATCGTTGACGTAGGTCGGAACTTCGGATCCTTTCTCTCATTTGCGAGATACGGGATACTCCTAGCATCGACCTTTCGACTGTGCGTTAGATAACTCCAAGTGATCTTTCATCCTGCTTACGTAGCGACCAGGTTTCTGCTGCATTCGTCAGGGCAGGGATAATTATCGAGTCGAAAAGGTGGGCACGGAGTCGGTTGTTCCTAGTCCTCTTCACTACATCTTCGATGCTCTTGAACGTTCCCCAACCCGCTCGCTTCCTCCTGCTCAACTCTGGAGCTAGGTCGTTCATCATGTTGATTTCACGACCTAGATAGACGTAACTGGAGCATTCGGAGATTGTCGTTCCGTTGAGCGTGAATGGGGTATTAGAAACCCATCCGTTCCTCATGAATATTGTTTTCCATAGATTCAGTTGAAGAGCAATCTTTCCATCTTTCCAATCTGTTATATACATATATATGTCTATATATGTGTATATGTATATATATATACATATACACATATATACATATACATATATATACATATATATAAAACAAAATAGCGAAATCGCTTGAAAAGTTTGGTCAGCGTTTTAGGGCCTGTTCAGTAATTGTGAAAACCATTCTATCCGTAACCGTTAGTTCACTGAATATTTTATTTTTAAGGACAACATCAAGACGAGATCCTTGTCCGTAGTGATACCATTGGAATAATGAAAGTTATTAAAGCAGCTGTGCGCCTCAGCTACGATGTGGATGGACTCTTCAAGGTTTTTCATTTCTCTTTTTTTACACTGAAAAACATTTGATCAAGTGCTTTCGTGATAATCCATCATACGCTTTTTCTATAGAACTACTTTAACCAATTAAAATTATATTATTCATTATTTATTCATTTATTATCCTATTTACAGCTGAATAATGATATAGTTTCAGCAGATTGAACAAATTTCTATGAGAAAAAGGCGCTCCGAAATCTGCTAAAACTAAAGTTGGAAAAAAGATTCGGGCAATGCTTCATGGGGATTTGAGAAAATTGTTGAAATGTTTGCTACCACACTGAGCTGCTCTATGTACTGCATCACTTCTATCACTACAAAACTCCCGTTTTCTGATTTGCTACAATAGACATTCAGTGGTTATCGCAATATGGACCTCACAACTGAGTAGTCGGATTTACATAACAGCGGTTAAGTGAGAATCAAAGAATGATGAAGGTTTATGAGTATCCATCATTGAATCTAGTAGAATTTATACTAGTCAAGTGAGAAATGAGAGATGAATATCGAAAGAGGCAAGGCTACATACTATCTGGAGGCAAATTTTGCAGCACCGGGTGTGACTGTTCTTTAGCAAGTGACTATGTACTATTGAGAGTATTGACATGCCAAAACGGCGGAACATCGATAAGCTAGTTTAAAAAAATAGCATGATAGAAATGTAAAGAGCTCTCAACTGATGCAAAGAAAGTAATACAAAGAAGTCGTGTTGCACTGTATTAGAAGAGTATATGGGGCGATTTGCACATTAGATATTAGACATATCGTACTGTTATAGGATAGAAAGTGTTCGCTACGGAATGAAGAATATTTGTGTAAATTATATTAACGACAGATGCTTAACCAAAGAGGTGCACTTGCAATACCGGAAATATTTCTAACACAGAACTATTACATATCGTAATGTCAAAGGAAACGACTATAAAGATACTGCACACTTGACTGGAAACCTCAATATTCATAGTCACTGACTAGATGGAAAAGCAAGGAGCCGAAGAGATCGGGGACAGTGAGAAAACAATAAGGAGGTGAACTTCCAGTAAAAGAGGTCTTTGAAACGAACTCACGGTGCTTTGTAAGCAAGAGATCACTTACCTTATAACACTGCTCACGTAGAGGTAAAGCTGCAATGAGAAGCTTATAGAACTGAGCAGCAGGAGAATGGACAATGGAAACAAAGTGTAGGTTATGTGATGGCGTTGCCTTGATTTGGACTGGTTGTGATGTGTCGCGATGGTCATTATTGGCATGGTTTCTTGCTATGTACAAGAGATGGATATAGGTAGACATGTTTGTAGGGGCAGTAGTTGCAAAACAGATGACTACCGAAATGCACGCGATTTGAAGAATTGTGTACAGGAAATAATGAGTCACTAGCATGAGAGATGTAAATAATGTGATAAAATAGATAGTTTAGTCGAGTATATGGGGAATAGTGTCTATATTCCCACACGCACAAAAGCTGCGTGATTATCATTTCAATTGACTAAATTTGTTGACGTTGCTGTTGTTGTTTGTGTTTAACGTTTATAGCAATGTTTGAAAACAGTGGATTAGAATTGTTTACATAATCAATAGCAGCCGCAAGCCACCAACTGGAATAATGGTGACAACCATAAACACGTGCTACAAGTCTCCCTATTCCACCTATAAACTAGTACTCACTGTGTGGCACGTGGTTCTGATGACGTGGGCGGTACCGCCAAAATGTTTATAAGCCACTGACGTATCAATCTTCAGAAGGATTCAAACATTCTCACAGACTGTGTTAAAAATATAAAATAGGATAATGGAGACAATTTTCTGCCTCATGGTGGATAGACCCCATGATTTTCTTTGAACAAAGATCTTTTTGGTATGAAAAATCTTGAAATTCAATGATGTTGAGTTAGAGACGATTTTGAGAAAAAAATATCATCTTTACAACCACTTCTGTGCAAAAAATCAGTTGGTAATTCGTCATTTTGATGGTTTCCTTCTGCTGTAACGTATAACAAATAATGTGGTGCTTTTTGCAAAACCTTAAGAGATTTTTAGCAAAACTTTCCGATGATCCGCGTTTTTATTACACAATGGTAAGTCGGGCCTTAAAAACTACGCAACACTTTTGAAAATCGTGAAACGTGGCAAGTACTGACGCGTATCTCGCGCACCACTCTGTATGACTTATCTTAGAATCATCGTCTATACTTGCTTCTTCTACACCTTTTTTACAGCTAGCATTCGATGATCTCGGTCAGCTGCCGTCGCGAAATGTTCTGAGATCAAAGCAGCTCAGTTATTTGAAACAGCTCAACCAAAAATTGAGTCAAAGACAGCGACTTCGAAGCCTTCATATATCAAGCGTTAGTCTAAATTATCTTCCGCGGATGTTGGTACAAAAGTGTATTTTATTTAGGGAAGCGGATTGTCGGATGGGTGCGACTTATCAATATCCGATCTTTTCTTTAGCCCTTATGATCCTTCACTATGTAAGATGCTTGTCTAGTGATATTCCATTCGTCAACCCCAGTATAATTTCTTTTTTACTTTTTGAGATTGACATCTTAAGGCTACGTAATTGCCGGAAATCAAAATCAAGGCATTATTGGAGTTATTCGAATAAAGGGTGGTAAAGCAAATATGACCGTAATGGACACAGAGGCGAGCGTTTTTTTCACATCTATTTTTCGCTTTATAATATTGTAAAACATTTGGTGACACGCCAGTCGTGGAAGTACGTCGTCCCACCATTGTGACACACAGAGTGGAACCACTTCATGGAGGATCCAACTGAAATCCCAGTGTTCCATTTTTTCAGTTCGACTGTCGCGTTTGTTCCTTTGTTCTGATTCGCGAGGATATGGCTTTTGCGGGCCTTATTTCTGGATATATAATCGCTCTACATTTGCATGCGGATGAATGGTAAGATGTATGAAGTTTATAATAATGACATTTAGGCACAAACTGTTGGTTAAAAATCACGAAAAGCGCTCAGAAGCCGTTAACTCGCGGAGATGTTTTGTCAACAAAATTCAAGATGTTATTTTCAGTTCAATCCTGTGGGAGCTGAAATTGCCAGATGCTCCCCTTCAACTTTACACTGCCGATGAAAGATTATTCGCAGCACTTGCGAATGGCACACTAACGGTGTTAGAGGTGAACTCATCCCTTTCATGGAACTTGCTCTAATAATCATTTAAATGGGAGCGTTTGTTAACCTTTTCCTATATCAACTCGATTTCGCTCGCATTTTTGGTAATCTGCTAAATTGCGAAGTTGGTAACAGCAGTAGTTGTGGTGTTAGTAATGTTTTCTCAATGTTCTGAATAGCGTTGATCTTATCACAAACATACCAAAACTTCTTTACACTCTGTCTAAAGTATTTTCTAGATTGAAAGAAATCCCATCAGGAGCAAATATATAGCACTGGATTGTGGCACGGTGTTTGTGCAACCGGCTAATTTCAGTATTAAATAATTCAGTTATCATTTTTGAGCCATCTTTTACAGTCCATCAGGCTTTACAGTAAACTTAATCAATAAGGTCTTTTTTCTTTACAGCTGTATGTCTCAGCTATGTGGACAGTTTTGCTCGCGCATTTGATGAACGAGAAAGGCCTCACCTTTTGTTATAAGTCCCTTTCACCTCTGTCTTTTGCAATTTCAAACAAATGTCAAAACCAGTCTTTAAAGGCCTTCTTATGTTTTGGGTCTCTATGGTGATTATCTAACTTCTTAAAAGGTCGACGGCAGAGGAGCAGTGTATACAAAGTTTATGAGTTATATATCATTGCTGAAGTTTAGATTTAGAAATTTCGTTGTGCTCATGAAAGCATACTAGTAGAGCAGATTACGCATTGATATGATATGTCCCAGACTCTGTTGACTACTTAGAAGTTAGACGAACTAAATATTTTCATAACAACTTCGTTACGGGCGAGGAAAATTTTTTTCAAACGACTCAGTAACTTTTGCAACACGGTTGTTGTTAATTTATAAACACGTTTTCTTCACTTTAGGACATGCTAGGAGAGTTCTAAAATACAGATAGTACTGAATGCACAATTAAGAGCATATAATACAAAGAATACTTTGTTAACATAATGGTTCCAAGCTCTAAGAAATTGCGAAAATTTGAACGCACGTGTGCTTCCTTAATTTCTCGCCGCACAGAGTTTTGCCATCAGTGCTTTGGTAGTAATTCAATAGCTTGCAAAACGTCGATTTCGACAGTGCCGCCGGTTTTTGAAAAGATTTTCCTAGTGCAGCAGAATAAAATTCACGTTTTACTCTTGGTGCGTATATAACTCGGCTACAATTCGTGATTGCCTTCCATCAGAATTAATGATTTTGACTTTGGAAAGGTTCCTATAGAGCACTGTACTAAGTAGTTAGCTCGTCGCTAGAACTTATAGTGGATTTATTCAACAATAAGGTTCAAGCGTAAAGAACAATAGAACAAAGTCTCTTCTTCGACTGTACTGCGAGAAACGTAGAGTTTTGACTGAAACGAAAGAAGAACATCCTAAGAGATTGATGAAAATCTCGCCCATTCAACGCGGCAGTTGAAACTGCTGAGCAGAGCTGTTTGAGGCGCGCGATTTTTGTTATTCACTGAGATATTTTTCTGCGTTCAGGAGATATTCTCTACACGATAATGTACTTTTTATGCGTATCTTTTGAATGCAAAGCGTAATAAATCTTTTATCGTATAAAGACCTAATTGAGAAGCAAACGTAGTCGCAGAATCATCTTTTTTCCAATTCATCGATTAGGTACTGAAGCTCTGTTGAAAACTATTCACAAACCTTAGCTGAGCAAAAATGAGCGCTCTGAGGGCAATGTTATGTTATTTTTGCTACTGCAGCGTACTGAAAAGACCTTTTCACAAGCCAAGTATGGTTTTGGAATCGCCGAAATACAAGACAACGAATGACTACTAAAAGTGCAAGGAAAACGATTTAGGTCTCATCCTCAAAGGGTTGAATCGAAGCACAAATACTGAAAACTTGTTTGTAAAAATTATACGATTTTAGTCTTGCTTTATTCTTGAAAACGAGCATAATTACTTTAACATCTATGAGCATGGGAAATTCTCAGTTCCAAGAACACCTTACAAGATGGATGTTTGGTCACGCATCAACCTAGAGTAGCACTCTTTTTCTTTGTTATGCTCCTTATACAGTCGAGCTGAATGATTTAAGAACTGCTCCCATAGTGGAGTAATAACTTTGGATAAAAGGTCTGTATAATATCTATTGACCACCTATATTCTAATGCATCGTTGCACAGAATGTTAACGAATGGTCTCCAACCTGTTTGGAACTGTTCCATATACCTCTTGCTCCAGCTCCTTTGATTTACTTAGTCTGTGATGGAGATGATATCTGTATTGCAACGGCCTGCAAGTTAGTGAGAATCGGGACAAGGTGAAGCTTCGCTACTGATCGTTAATGCTTTTTAAACATCAGTTACCGCAAATTTCCACCTTTAGCACGCTTTCGACACTGTCAACAACATATGTAGCTTGTTCAGGTGGTGGAAGCAGTACTCCTTTCTTTGATAAGGTGAAGTGATGCACAACATCCAACAGGGGAAAGCATTATTAGATCAAATTCATTTCTTAGATTTCGTGTTTGGCTGCTTCACCTCTAGGAATTTTTCTCTGCACTGCTAATACAGCTCTTGTACAACTATGGTTCAATGGAGATTGCCAACTTCTCTTTGATGTTGGATTTGATCATCAAAGAAGGCAAGTTAAGATGAACTCAGTCATGGCATTCGTTTTACATTTCACATTCAGAAGACCATCTCTATCAGATGAAGAACTTGAATTCTTTGTAACGAGCCTGACATACTTTGACAATATGCTTTGGGTAGGAACCTCTGATGGTTATGTCATGATATACTCCATCAATGAAAACGCTTCCGAAAATGTACCAAAATTCAATCTCAAGCGGTGAGCCACATATATAGGTCGAAATTTTGTTTGAAAAATAACTTTTAATCAGAAATTTTTCAAAGTTTCTTAGGCATTTTTAGAGATCTCATGTTTATTAATATTACCGATTTGCTTAGCGCAGATATCCTTCTGGGCGCCGTCTTTCACCTCAAGGAGCTTGCGGTGTAGCTAATCGAAATCAAACATGTTACATTCCAACAGATGAGGAGGCTAAAGAAGAGGAAATCTTGTCCCTTGCTGAAGGAATAGGACGACCAAGTCACGTTTCAATCAACATTGATCGTGGTAAACAACAATATACTGGTAATCACGATTCGCTTCTGTAATTTCACCTTATATTTTTTTGTTCTTCTGATTTATTGAGAAGAGACATAGATAGCTTTTATACGGTTTTAACGGAGTGTTAATTTGCAACACATATTAGCAGTATTTTGGAAAATGTTAGAAAGATTTAAACCATAAGTTTTCATATTCACACTTTTTTTTCGTATTCATATAGTCGCTTTACACATGTTTTGCTAAAATGTGACTACCTCAGTGTATCGAAAGCCACAAGACTGTGTGGAGGACTGCCAAGAAACTGAGTACACGGAAAAACACGACCATATTTTTGATGAGAACAAGAGCGATTCTATTAGTAGAAGAAGTTCGTCGAGGCAAGTATCAATCTCAGCTAGGGTCACTAATAAGCTGATCAGTAGAAAACAAAGGCCAATTGCGGACAAGCAAAGGCTTTTGTGTCTCAAGTAGAATAGATAAATGTATTTCAGCTGCATTCCCTCCTCTTCCTCAAACTCCTACTCAACGACCACGACTGCTCAAAGAACACCCATCATGAATGGTACTATATCGGGCGTTCGCAGAAGGCTTGCCCACTTGATCATCGCAGAAATTCATGTGTAAAAATGAGACTGCTTAGGTGATTATGAAGATGCACATCTCGAAAGGAATGCAAGCAAGAAACCAATGGGAAGGATGGTCACAGCGCTCAGGTGTCAACTTTTTGAGTGTTACTCTTTACTATAAGGCACACAATACACTTCTGTCATGCATTCGTCTGTGCAGAAGATTTTGATGGCTGCTAAATTTATTGAAATGAAGGTCAAACTCTCTCATCGTCCTACCTTTACCATTGTACTGGTCATCGGATTACCGTGTTGGTGTGAACCCTCAATTTACAGAAACACTTTTTCGTGATAAAATATTGCTCCAAGCGTTTCCAAACTATAGAAAAAGAGAGTATTAACTGCAACATTTTATTTGCTTAAATGTTTTTATCTTACTCTGTGGTAATAATTTATTTAAGCATTTTTTTATCCACTTCTACATTCGAATTCGCTATTCTATAAGAAAACACTGGATACTGCAAGATGACTTCATACGAGGCACATTTTTCATTCTATCACTCGTTAAGAGTAGTGTTGACGAACTGTTTTGCTTGATTCCTTAAACAATCGTTGGTTTTATCACTTCATCCGTAATTATCCTGATCGACTGATGACCTTGGAATATCTTTCCTGTTCCATCATTTCGAACAAAACGAAAACTCAACGGAATGATACCAAGTCTGTATTGATGGGCTTCACGAAATGTCTGGTTGGAGTGCAAGTGTCCGAAACTTATTACCGTTATCGTCTTCTTTGTTCTGGAAATAACATGTAACATAGCTCTACCTCTTCACCGAATTAGTGACTCATGAGGACTTCTCAGTCTGTAAAGAGCCTTTGGATCCTCTCTCTCATAGACGGTTTCCATAAAATGAGTGGTGAAGTCTCATACAGCCCGTAATGGCCATCAGAAGTGACGTAATCGTATAAAGCTCGATATACCATAAACTTTCAGCTTAGTCATTCTAATAAAGCGTGTCAGGTAATCGTATGACTACCAAGTGCAAATCGGAACCTTCAAAAATATTAATGTTGACAGCTCGATAGCTGTTTTTCGAAAAGATGGATGAAATAACTGTATTACACTCTCATCGACTTAGCTATACGCTTACGATTGACCCGTAACCTTCCTCTAAACTAATGGTTTTTCTTGTGAATAAGACTGTTGAAATGTGCCCTCAACTGGTATAATAAATGGTGGCCAGAGACTTCATAAAATTCTAAAATTCTTGAAGCGTTTCCCAATCTCAAAACTCTCATTCGCAGTAACAATGTGTGATCACAGACCTGATCTTTCGTTATCTTTTTTTTCTTTCAATTAACTCTCTATCTTTTTTGTCTCAATATGTATTGGTCGGCAGCCAAAAGTGTCGCTTTACTTATTAACAAAATCCTGCTTATAGGCAAGATTGAACGAATTATTTTCCTTGTACATGACCCCGTCACGATTTCCATTGTAGGCTTTCCAAGAGATGAGAATTTTGATGGTCTTAAGGCGATGTTGGACCGCCTTTTTTTTGGTAGACTGAACAGCGAACGTGTTGAGTGATATCATTACTGCTGCGAAAACATGGCGAAATAGCATTAGTTAGCACAGATGGGAAGAAACTATGCAGAAACTGTGCTAAAAAGGCTCTAATACTCACTACGTCGCAGTTTGCACAAGAATAATTTTGTCGAGTAAATTTTCTATCGACATCTAGCTAAATTTATCGCAAACTTTGAAGCCATAAGCAGTAGCCTCCTGGAAAAGGCGTAATCGTTGTTTTGGTTGGATAAACTCGCTCTCATTGTGATAGTGGAGACCAGATCTTCACCTAGTCCCTCCCAGAGAACTTATAGATAAGCGCATCCGTCATTAGGAGAGTATCCGCACCGATAATTTGAATATAAACAATGATATCAACTCATCAGGCCATTATCGTTTTTTGCACCGAATTACAACGAGTCTATAATAAATAATAAATTCCTTATAGCATTGTCGGTTTTTTATTTCTCGCAAATATCTGTATTTACTCCAGCAAGACAAACGAAACCTACCCGAAAGGTGATTTATGAATCTTCTTTGTTGCCAACTCTATACTGCCCCACAAGCGCTTCTTACCTGCGTTGCTCAGTGTTACTTCTCTATTAGTGAGCTCTAAGCAATTGTTATCATTTGTAGATGTCACGGTAAGAGCGAATTTTTTTTCACTGTTCCTAGTAAACTCTTCCCAGCTGTTTAGCGTTTATAACCACGGCGGCGTGTTTAACTAAACTGTGGAATATTGAATGGCAGCTTCCGAAATCTTTTGTGAGAAAAGCAGCTTTGATTTCTACCTTAATATCCCTATTTCGCAGGGAATAGCTTTACGCCAATGAGTGAAACTCTGTCTAAACTAAAGCTGCTAATGAGTTCATGACCACAAACTCCCAACACAGAAGTTTCCGAACAATTTGAAAAATTGAAAACAGCATAACCATGGTGGGAAATTATGTTGGAATTATAGGTGACAAAATCTCCACATGTTTTCAGATCACCTATTGAATCCACTAGCAATCCATCAATGGAGTACGATGACCTGTTTGAAGTCTATTCAGAAGAAGGTGGAAATTGCCAAAATTCAAAACACCATCAATATCCCTTATGTTTTCCGAATACTTATATTACAAAAAGTATTCCAAAGTTATTTCTTGCAGATTACAATCGCAATCACTCGTTTCACACAAGAGCGGCTATGCCTTCGCCATTAAAGCTAGGTAACTTTTTTATAAGAAAGAAACCTCGTTTTTGGCAACCGCACGCAAAACAATTGTTTGAAAATTTGTTAATGTGGGGCAGGTATCATTGAAGTAACTTTAGACATGCAAAAACAATCTTTCGTCTTCAAACAACCATCCATCAGTGTCTCTTCGTAGAAGAATGGGAATTACGTGCACTGTTCAAATATGCTTCAGTTTTGTGGCTTTCAGAATGGTCAAAACAAAAGTGCACTAATTGGGTTATGAGGAAAATAATTTCGGTTTTCTTCTTCCTAAACGTTGACTCTTGTTTATCCCATAAAATCGTAGATGCATTCTATTCAGTGCATGTGCTGTTCAAGAGGGCAAAGTGGACGAAGTGCAATACATTCACTGCGTCTCATTTTCGATTTATTTTGCTACAAGAATTCTGTTGATACACTATTAGATTGATCTTTAATATGACTGGATTGACTGTTATTTCACTCCAATAGTTGTGATGAATCATGGTCATCTCATAGAATGTGGGAGTATAAGACATACAGAAATAGACAGTAAATCAACATCAGACAATGAAAATCATCATAAGCTAGAATATAGCTTCGCATGGTGACAGCAACATGATACCATGGTGAACCAATACAATGTATAGTAAATGATGACAGGTGAGGCGATTGAACAAACTCATAATTTTCCCACACTTACAGTCACTCAAGTGCTCTAGGTGTCAAAGAAAAAATTATTACCTACTGTTTAGAAGCCATAAACTCCGCAATCGACTCAAAATTAGTCCCTTTCGCCGTAAACATGCGAACTTGCGCGTCGGGCATTATGTGTCAAACAACGTTCTGCCCTGTACTAATGTATACATATATGTATATATACATGTGGCTACATATAAATGTGTTTTTATATATATGCACGTATATGCATATATATATATATATATATATATATATATATATGGTTCTTTTCTGTCATACACAAACAAATGAAGTAACGCCCCCTTCCACTGGACAAGAACTTTTCACAAAAGTGTTAGTACTCATTCGAAAGCTTAAATTTCGGGGGATCACACTACATGCTCATTTTTTGAAAAGACCTTTTTATAGCGCTGCAGCTTTCAAAATAAATAATGTCTCGCACCCGCCGCGCTCTTCTACTGTTACTCCTGTGGAATCAGGAAAAGCATATGAACGTGTAGAAGAAATCATCGAGTATAAGATTCATGCGTTTTATCCGGAGTTTTCTGTCCAATCAGAAAAATCGCACTACACATGTGAGTCGCGCTAACGCGACCGACTAGTCATGTATCGGTCCACGACCGATGCCCCACACCCTAGTTAAAAAGCCGCATATGTGGAACTCAATCCTATCTTCCCTGCTACACTCCAGTGAAACAATCTTCGGAAAAAAATACAATGTTAGAATTTTTGATTTTTAAGCTATCGAATGGCTGCTTATAGTATAAGAAGAGCTCTGACATGCGAGAATATGTGCGTGAAACACAAATGTTTTTCTTTATTTTGATGCAGTATCATGACAAGAGTTTTCAAAAAAAGAACGAACACGTAACGCAGTAGACCAAGATTTAACTTTCCAAATGACTACCAACTCTCTTGTGAAAATTTCTTGTCCAGCGGACGGAGTGATTTCTCCAGTTGTCTTCGTCTAACAAAAACAAACCATATACATGTACATATATATATATATATATATATATATATATATGTATATGCATATGTATGCATGTATATACATAAACATATATATATATATGTATATGTACATACATATATATATAATATATATGCATATATACAAGCTATGATAATCAGTCTGGTGTGGAGCCGCGACTTTTACTTTGATGTACAGAACCACAAAATGTTTATAAATTTTTTTAACGACATTTTGAAACTGACTGTGGACGAAGCAAACGTTTGCGCACATCAATAGCTTATAGAACGAGTACCCAAAAATGTAGAGAGGAAGCAGTTCATTGTAGCTGTAGTCAGAGCGTGTAGGAAAGTTGGTAACGCCTCGTGGAAACGGATGTCATCGATACGATTAGGTCCAGTTGCTTACTCGCCACCACATTTTTCTTCTAGAAAAAGGGTTAACGGTGTCCTGAGAACGTGGAGACGATGCTGAGTAGTTGAGTATTTTGAACGATGATTTCAAGGTAATATGGTGCCAATGCATGATGCATTTGGAATATTAATTCCGTTTGCAAATTGCTGGTTTTGAACGAAAATTACAATTTGGCTGCAAGGAATGTCAATAGAAGCACGTTAATGAACGCATATATGCAACATCAAGCTACAATGAAGAAGTCCTTGGTACTTTTCCGTTATCTATGCGCATATTCAATGCGTGAAAATAACACGGTTTGTGTTTTGGCTTAGAGTTTTAGTAAGCGTTCGATAGCCTAAATCGCGGCAATTTCAAATATACTCTGAAACTTTGAGTTTTCTCTAGACGTTTATGTGCTTTTTTGCGTATGAGCTTGAACTGCTTAGGCTTAGGCTTAAGCTTAGTAGTGAGTTTATCTGAATTGAATAACCTCAGCTCACAAAAGGATACAACCGTGGTTTTCTGCGGCCATAATACAGAAAATCTAAGAATCTTCACGAGACGGAGAAAACTTTTAGATAAATTACCAAAATACGCGCGAAAACGCGCTGAGTGTGAAACATAATTTAAATTCTATTGCTACAGCGCATTATAAAGACGTTTTCAGAAATTTAGCACGCGTCGAAGTTGTCGAGATTTTAGCTATCGAAAAATTACTTGAAACCCCGAAAATATACCGAGAACGCGTTTCAAAGGGTTGAAAATGTGCACAGATAACGAAAAAGGGTTTATTCTGATTATAAGGAAACGAATGAAAAACCGACCATATTCGCTGGAGAGGATGTTTCATAGTAGCTTTAGTAAACATTCGAAAGCTAAGACTTGAGGCTACAGCCCTACATCGTTGGTACTTTGAACATCCCTCTATATCGCTGTGATCTCCACACAAAACTATGTCTCAGACGCACACATTTCTCGCCTGACAGTGCTCTTTCTTTGAACTATTTGTAATCACTCTATAGCGTAATCGAATTTGATTCCAGCGCCGTGCTTAGATTCTGGAAAGACCGTTTCTCAGAAACGCAGCAGGTAAAAGTTGAATTGCCATCTGCGATCAAGATGGACTCTGACCTGTTCACGTGAGACAGACATTGCACCGGTCACATGGCTGTCTCTCCAGTCGCACGTGAATTGGTCAGGGTCCACCTTGGTCGCAGATGGGAATTCAGCTTATTTTACCTGTTGCGTCTTAGAGAAACGGTCTTTTCAGGATGTAAGTGCGGCATTGGAATCAAATTCGATCACGCTATAAAATGATTACCAATAGCTCAAAAAGGAGCTCTGTCCGGCGAAAAATATGCGCGTCTGAAACGTAATTTTGTGTGGAGATCACAGCGTTATAAAAGCGTGTTTTGAAAAACCGGCCATGTGGTACTGCAGCCTAAAGTTGCACTTTCGAATGAATTCTACTATGAAAGTTTTTCTCCGGCGAATGAGGTCGATATGCATTTGTTCCCATATAATAAGAAAGAACCCCGTAAAGTACCGATGCCTTCTAAGTGATTTATTGTCTTATCAAAGCAAAAAGATGTCGATTAGTGTTAGGTTTTACTGCTCATGAAGAAACATTGTTTAGGTCTTGTGAAAAGTTTCTTATGAATTAGCAGGCGAGGACAACACTTTTTTTACGGGATGTGCGTTATACAATATCTTTACTGGATAAGGTCGCAAAGTGACACAGTCTGTTTCTCAAAAAAAAAGTTCCACGCTGCAAATTAATCAACGACAAGAAAGTTTTTCAGTGGTTAATGCACTTTGTCTACGTTGAACCCTTGCGCATGCATTACACATAATGCATCCCTGGCGTGACGTCAATGATTGAGAGGCTCCAACGATCAGCTTTCAAAACTCCATTCTCCCTCAATCATCACCAGAGCTGTTAAGTGAACGGTATCCATCTATTATACCATGAGGAAACACAATTCTGATTTTTTTTTCGTTCTTGCGGTTTATGAAAGAATATGGCCGCAAATAGCCTGTCGGGCTATGACATAGGTCTGCAGGTCTGCTTATAGCTGAGCTTTCGAATTAAGTTGTCGAACTCCCCAGAATCAAAGATCCTAGTGAAGGGTAGACTACATGTTACCGCTCGACAACTAATGTGACGTCGGGAGCAACTCCTTGTCATTGGCGATAAAGGTGTGCTTTTGATCCGAATAAATTTCGAAATTTTGAGGAAGAGCCACGCTTAATGGAAGTAACAACTCTGAATCACCTCAAATCAATTAGAGAACAAAGAGGGATCAACAAATGGACAACAAATTGATGGAATGACCAGGAAGATTTCGCCCCCCCTCCCCCCCAGTCTAAATTCCGTTCATTTTGCGCAAAAGAATGAAGTAAGTTTTTTTGCTTCGTGAAGTAAGACTTGAAACGAATTCTCTACGACGAGCGCCGAAAACTTGAGCAATAATTACGTAGAGATCGATTCATAATTCTCCGAGCTCAGTATTTTAAGTGGTCTGACTGATAACTTACGTTTTAATCTAGAACAAGTGTAACTTTTATTGGATTTTGTCTTTTCATGAAGAGCTTGAATAAGGATGCATCTGAGGATTACAAGCCGAAATTATTTTCTGAATAACTTAATAAGTCCTGCGAATGAACAATGAAAATAATTTGAATAAGGTAATTTTCAAAAGACGAATATCTAGCTTGTGATGAGGGTTAGTGTTGAATCACAAAGGTATAACCATGGAAAAAACCACGAACGATACCATTATTTAATATGTTTTTATCTCTAACCAAAGTACTTGAGGAAGCGAATCCAGCTGCTCGTGCACACTCCCTCTTCGGCGCAAGGATCTCGAGTTCAATGATCCTCTTTTGCTAATAGTACCCGGTAATTTACATTCATATTCAAATTTACATTTTTAACAGTTTCTAGAAATCAATATCACAGTGAGCCTATGTTTATCTCTAATGATCTTCCGTAATATGGTGCAATATTGGCAACCTTATGCGCTAAATTTCAGGTCCGAAAAAATTGTCAAAACCTCGTGCAAAGTTATCAACGAAACAAAAGAATTATTATCTATGTCGTACCTTAATTAATGTCGGTATTGATATTTCTCGTAATAGTTTTCGGCAAGATAATTCTGACTGCATAAAAAACTTGCTCTTCTTTACTATTCATGGTAGTCTGTTCCTAAAAGGCAGAGAACTTCACTTTTCTGATAGCATTTTATTACGTCTTCTCATAAGTATTGGCACTAGAGCAATGAACACCAACTTCAGTAACCATAAGTATACTGTGAACACCTGGACCGGTACAATCGGGCCCTGTCACGTTGATGTCGCCGCGGTCTCATTCCGCTTCAAGACAATGCAAAGCTGCATGTCACCAAATTGGCAGAGTTGTTCGAACTGGGCTGCGAGTTGCTGAATCGTCTGCCGTCCAGTCCTGACTGTCACCTCTTCTGGTCGTTAGACCAATTCCTGAGCAAGAATTTATGAGACATGATCATTTGCGTGGAAGAATGACAACTTTCTTCGAATCGAAGATGACGAAGTCTATGAGCGCAGTATTGACTTATTGCCTGAGAAATGGCAGAAATGTGTTCAGACTGATGGCGCAAACTTTGAGTAGTGTTGTCAAACAATTTTAATTAATTCTGGTCAGTAAATTTGGTGTTTCTTACTCTAGCGTCAAAACTAATGAGAAGACCTGATAGAACATTTTTGGCAATTACCTTATTTTATTTGAAGGAAGAGCAAATCGAATGGCAAACGATGAGAATTAGCATATTTCATCGCATATTATGTATAACAATGGTGCACATTTTGTGAATTTAAATCTGTAGCGCCTATTTTGGTTATAAAGAAATCTGATGAACCATGCCTTTACATTTAACTATTTTATAAACCTCGCTCAAAACAATATATATATATATATATAAATATATGTATATGTATATGTATATGTATATGTATATGTATATGTATATATATATATATATATATGTATATATATATAATCTGATAACAACCTTGAGCCTTAGTGAAGTTTGTTATGGCACTTAGACAGTTCAAGACACGTATTTCGACATTACAGCCTCATCAGTAACACAGTGTTTTTCGGTGCAGCCAATCCCTTGCAGAGGGATATAAACCTGCATATAAAGGAGTCGACGCCGAATTATTTCAAATCGCAGCAAGTCAGGTGATAAAGTCCTCCGACATTGCAGGAACCAACTGTCGACCGCTCATTTGGTCATCTGAGATACGGTGATTTGAAATAATTCGACGTCGATTCCTTTATATGTAGGGGTATATCCCTCTGCAATGGATTGGCTGAACCGAAAAACACTGCTACTGGCGAGGCTGTAATTCCGAAATACGTGTCTTGAACTTTATAAGTGCCATAACAGACCTTATAAAAGGCTCTAAACGCGTTATCAGATTATCTACTGAACGTTTAGTGTTTTCGAAATTTCAGCTTTCTAAATTCACTTGCTTGTGACACAAAATCATTACAAAGTATACCTAACTTCTACCGCCAAAATTTCATTCTTAACGGCCTGGTGGAATGTAAAATATAGCTACATAAATACTAGATAAAGAACAAAACTTGGAAACATATTTTTGTGTGATGGACTCGACCAGTCGTTATGGCGTTGCAGACAGCGCAAGCTCGCACGACAATATCGAGGCCCTTGTTTTGCCCTTCTCTCAGTCTATTTAGACCTATCAAGATCGTGTCCAATGTTTTGCTTCTAACTGAAAATCCTGACATCAATTACAAAAGATTAGAATTCATATTCATTGGTGGGATAGGACTATTACAAAACGATTATAACTCCCTAAACGTCCTAAGGAATTGGCGACTACGCTTAGTGGAGGCTGCTCGGCGCGACGCGTAATTTGTGGCCTCGTGAATATCAGTCATATATGACTCATACAAGTCAAAGAGCTCTTCCACTTTGCAGCTGCATACCTCTTCCGACGGCAAAATTTTTTGCGTTCCTATATCTATGTGAGAAGTAAACGATACATAACAACTAAGTCCTGTTTTAGCATGATTGCCATGTATGATAACACCTCTTTTATGCCTCACCGAGCTAGTACAACTCGTCCGCCTTTTAGGCAGATCGTGTTTGCTTATGTTTGTGGCATCTCAACAGTTATAAGATATGAAAGATTGACTATTTGACAAACCTAGAGAAAGCACTTTACCTGTCGTTGCGTGGACGTAAACTTTGGCATATTTCTACATTGGCATAATCAAGATTCATGATATCGATTGGAAGTGAGATAACAGCCAATTAGTAGCTGAAAAATAACTTTTGATTTCTCACACGTGCTGTTTATTCAACGGTTCCAATAATTATCCAAAGTGTTGCTGTCCCGAAAATTATAGAAATGTTGCCCTTAGCCCTTGAAAACTTCCTGGCTAGACAAATCATATAGGGCAGATGTTTTTGCATATCACTGGAAGTATTTGCTACTTTCTCAAACTGTTATTTTTATTCTGATCGATTTGAAACATCAATCTTCATAAAACTCTGTCCAAAATCTTTACACAATCAGAGATCTTACATATTATTGCCGAAAATGTCTAGATGTACAACTGATAGCGTATTCCACGATCGAAGATACTCTTATTGAAAAGCGCAATCAACAGTGACTTTGATCACGGCTGTAGACATTTTTGTTTCGGTTCACGGAAACGATCAATTTTTACCATTCACTTGTGAGCGACATTGTGAATTAATTGTGAATTGAATGACGGATACGGGGAAAAAAAGGGTGTGTTATGGGGGCGACTAGTACTGAGGAGGCAAATCATAGTTGCACTTCTACTCTTGGGCAAGAGTGTGGATCGGCGGTTAGAGATACCCCGCGGTACACACGTGGTCATTGGTTTGATACTGCGTTCCAGGTTCACCCAACTCTTCACTCCAAAATTAGCAAATCGGTATAAACGTTTCCCTGAAGACAACAGCACTGCCTTGATAAATCGGCAAGCCATCATGGGTCATTGTAAAAGCCACATATGCATTCAGTCGCTTCTAACGATGCCTAAGTCAAATGCATGGCGCATCCCTTAGGGGTTAATCACTTTTGAGCTATTTCTTTGATCATCATCTTCCTCTTCTTACTTTTACACGCCATATTAATGTAACCCATGACTGATCTCGATTATGATACATATCTGGTGAGCGATCAGCTGGACAACTTTGAATAAGACTATCAATCAAACTTATGAATAGGACCAGCAGCAGAACGTGCAGGCTTGGGTAATGCCTGCGCAATGATGGTAGGTGCCAAAATTTCAAGTAGAGCCATTTCCGCATATTCTTCGCCGGCAACAGTCACTATTGCGTACCTTTTCCAATAGCGCCACTATTTCTCCTCATAATAAGCTCCTGCGCAGATTAGCTGCCTGTAAACTATCGCGCGTAAGAAATCGCTTTCTATCGAATGAAGCTCGACTATACCCGTCCCTTGGATAAGCTACCTATTCAATGCTCAATGTTGACAAACGAAAGCTGTCTGTTCTAAATCACTGGGAAAGAATCCAAGAGGTAATGTATTGGACGAGCTCATTATGTAGTATCTTACGAAGGCATAGCTAGGTGATAATGCATCTCCAATGTTATGTTTACTACCACAGGAATTCTGTAGGACACCACCCATCATAGCACACTCCTATGTGATGTTCTCACTATCTCTGTACACTTATCACTTATCACGACTCAGCATAGTGTTCAAAAAGCGCCAATAAACTTTTTAAAGACCCGCTGTGTGTTTCTTAATAATGAACAATGCCTTTCCTCGCCAGCTTCTGTATTAGATAAGTTCTCGACTTAGTGCAAATAATGCAGTGAAGAAATTCTGTGTAATAAAATAAACAGCTGAGAAGAAAATGTGTCATGTATGACTCATGTAGATCGATTTGCTTCAAATCACAATGTGTCATATCGTCGCCGTTGTACTGACGATTTTTCTTTCAAGATGAAGCTGCGTATGTTTATCATTTCCACTTTTGGTGTTTTTTTTTAAATCAAGAGCTCAAGGACTCTAGTCAGCTTTCACATCTCCATAAAAAATCTACTATTAGTAAATCTGATTTCGATGTCCTGTCAAGTAGCGCGAAAAAGTGGTCGAAAGGAACGTCTGGAGAATTGAGTCCACTATTGTCCTCAAAATTATAATTTATGATTTACCGTTTCTCGTCGAAATCTGCTACCGAGCAATTCAAAATTGAATCGCAAATATTGTAGCACATGCCGATAGCTTTTTCAATTAGCTCAGTTAATATATGTTCAGCTGCACATCTGTATTCATCTAGAAAATAACGTCTGAGTTTTCAGAATCATCTGCAAAAGAGGATGAAAATTCCTCATCTAATTGCGAGGAAGGTGAAGCAAGTACATCTGAGGATTACCAGGAAGTGTTAGTTAACACTAGATTACTGACCCATAAAAATGAAAATCGTCCTCATTATTGCAACTATTCTATCAAATCACTACTTCCTTATAGGCATGCAAGTTTTGACCTTTCACTCGCAATGAAGTTGAAGATTGCTGATAGACCGGTAAAGAGAATGGCCGCTACGAGGTATTTTTTGGTTTATTTAGTTTTTTTGGTTTATGTAATGTATCTACCAAATATTACGCCTCATCAAAATAAAGAGCCTTTTAGGATTGGAGAAAGTGACCTACTATTGACATGTGCAGGAAGGTTTTCAGAGAGCGAGTCATTACTTTTATGGCGAAAAGAACCAGTTTCGGTATGGAGTTATGTTCTGTTTTTATTAATGTTCTGTGACGTTAATCAAAATATAGAAAAAGTACTGACTAATTCTTACTTCGGAACCAGAGTCACGGACACCAGAAACAGCAAAAGAACGCCCACGTGTCCTAAAAATTCCTGCTTATCACTACGAAAGCTACATCCATGAGAAAACAACGTCCTTCAGAACTTTTAATATACCTTTTTACGGCTATGTTAAGAAATGCAATTAGTAAACACATTGAAACTTTATAGAGTTCATATTCTGCTTTAGAAGGAATCCGTAGTCCTGACCCTCGTCGATTATTTCTTTTGCTCAAAATACTTATTCAGCATTCAGCAACTTATATAACCAGCGTTATTCAACAACAAATTACCTTTACTCTTACATTATCTCCGGTCAACAATCTACCCTTATTGCGTGGGATTTCTACTTCCTACAATCAATAAGTTAAACTCCCTAAATTTTCACTAGAGTATTAATAGTCATGTGATTACAAGAGAAATGAAGATTTAGGTACTGAGCCTGGCTCTTGAAAACAACTTTCTCAGCGTACAGTACCAACGGAGAGAAAAATTCGCCTCGTCCTTGGGTAATAAGGTCGTTGTCTGATTATCTTAACGGATTTAGTTGGCCGTTACAGTTAAGTTTAGTCTATAAGTGAATTTCATCGCTACGAGAAGGTGCCATATTACCGATGCGACTTTTGCAAGTAATTTTAGTTAGAAGAACCCCCGTGTTTCTTACTAAGCCTTATGTTATAAATAGAAAATCGACATCCTTGGAAAATGAGCATATTTCCAAGTCCTATAGTCTTGTCGCTTATCCAGCAAGAATGAGAGGGTCTTTTTTCACTCGTCATTCTTCTGATCGCCTTAGATATTTGTCCATTATACAATACTTGCACAAATCGGGCATGTAGAGATGGGAGAGGTTGACTGGTTTCTTGCATTTGAGCATTACGTCGGCTTAGAACACCTTCCTCCTTCATCAGCGAATAGGGTAGCGGTGACGACACTTTCCTTGACAACTCACACATCATCTATCCCCAATGTGTTCGTTTGATAAGTTTGGGCCCAATACAGTACAAATTCTCTGAAGTTTTAAAGATTCCGCTTTCTTCGGAGCTTGAGAAGGCGTGACTCGCAATCCTCAGGCAACCACCTCCGTGCGGACGTTCGAAACAGTGATTGCCGAATACTCGAGGAGCAGACCAAGTGGTCTCTGGTTCACTGATGGGCGACCATACCACCTGCGCGTGGTCACGTTACACTTATTCGGCGAGGTGGAAATTCGACAGGGTGCAGAAAATCGTTTTGAAGGCAACAACTGAAAAGAAACTACAGAGAGCACGTAAAATCAGTGCACATTCTCGGTGCCAAAAGTCGCCAGAATAGAGTGTGTTCCATAGTATAGAACAACTGGATAATATAAAGTTGCTACCTATAGAACGATAGGAAACTCTCTTCTTCAATTTTATAGAAGTGACCTCCTGAAGTACGCTAGTAAATGAAAGCTATTGAGAGTCATCAACAAAGTGGCATCACATGAAATGTGCCGCATTATTCTTGGCAAAATATTCTGTGTGTAATTTTCATCCGCTATTGAGACTTTTGAGTATTGTTGGAATAAGAAGCTATCAAAACTGAAAGAATTATTTCGTAACATTCGGCTTCAGAAGTGCAAAATGATAATGTAATTCCGAGTAATGACTATCATTTAGCCTCGGCATAAATTGGAAATACTGGTTAATATAATTGATTATCTGAAGATTTATTCATTCGAGGCAATGTGCAAGGATAAATTTTTGCTGGCACGATAAATCAAAGAAGAATATACCTGGTAAATGAGTAAGTAAATAAGATAGCGCAAAAAATTTTCAATGCAGTCCGAAACGCGACCTTTTCCCATTGATCATCCTTCTGAGTAATGCCGGGTTTTAGAGTAAGCCTTGGCGTTGTTTCTACTGGCTATGGTCTTATCGAAGTCTCTTCTGTCATATATTATTAATCACGGTCGATTAATCTCTCTAGTGACGGTAGAATTCTGGAATCCATTACGGGACTGTAACATTTTGATGATAACGTGACTCGTCTGCAGGTCGATCACACCGCGTGTCAGGCGAGAAATCAGCGTCGTACTGAACGGATTAACTTGGTTTATCTAGAACAAATGTAGGACGTGTCGCTGAGACGGGATCTTCTACACGTTTCCAACCGAGCTTATGTTAATTTTGTTAAAATTGAATTCAACCAGGTCTATGTCATCGACAAGAATCGACAAGAAGACATTTAAGCGCTTTTTTAACAGTGATATGACGTTAGAGCTATATAACCAATGGTGTTGAGTGATTTGAAAACTTTGAGCCTCGAAAGGAAGTTGAACCCTTGTCTGACATTTTTTAACCACTTCACTACCGGGAACTTCTGTTCTGCTATCACTCTTTCAGCGAAAGCTTTTCAAATCAAGTTAACGCCAGTCTACTGCTCACTGATGATTTGAGGCATCTCGCTGATGTGGTCACTGTTTGAAATTGAAGCCATATTTTAACTTCGAATGACTGTCTTCTTCGTGGTAAGGTGCGATAAGAAATATAACCACAAGGATGTTGTGGTATGAGCAAAACTCGAAATACAGTTGGACTCTCCACCTGCGATTGCCCTCACTGCGAGCTCGCGTCCCCGCACCAAATGCGAAGGTTGCTTTGCCTTCCTCTAAACCATCTTTTTTTTCTGATGAGGCAGACCAAGTGCCTCGACTAACGTGGTGGATAGTTCATGAGCTCCAAGAAAGAGTACTCGTTAGCTCAAAGGCTAACTAAAATTTGTAGTTTTATCAAAGTAATACTTCTACCAAAATTTGTGCCTTACGTTCAAATGACTCCCGCTTAACATAATCTTGTCAGTTTTTAGGGCCTTTGGATAAACGATCCAATCCCTCCTGTGCAAAATGGAGTTTTTAACCATTAAAGTCGTCTTCTCATTACCATAAATAGTCCATCGCTGAACACTTTTACATTTTTTGCATCGAGATACGCATTATTCGATTTATCTACTATTTGTTGCATGTCACTTTCAGATCCCTGTGTTCAGATTATTAATGGTGGAAATATTTAACGTTTTTCTATCATGCTATGATGATGTAATATTTTCCTACTCTTGCCCTCTAAAGTTGAATGAACTGACTGCACGGTAAAATATGCTAGATATCCCTATATTTGACAGGTACCATCATGCACTTGGCTCAACGTCATCCCATGAACTTCAGAATTATTTTTGATCACAAAAAAGTGATTGTTTAGATGTCATTCCCAGGCGGAATTTTTGTTGACCTTGACATTAAGCAGTAAATTCATGTGTTGTTCATAATCTGACTCGTTGTTGTTAATATAATATTTTTTTTACCAAATATCACTTGGTGGTCGCGATAGAAACGGTGGAATGTACTTGAATTTGGCGCACATGACATGCTTGTGTATAAAGTATTCATTTCAAGATAAATCTAAAAATGAGACAAACTTCCTATTACTAGACATTTAGAAACTAGTCATTGAAAAAATAAAGAGCAACTGGCATATATGAGTACTTGATACATCACAAATCAAAATCAAGAACTGTGGGATTGGAGCAAAGCCTTGAGCTTGTCTGTAGTGGCTCGAACCCGCGATGACACTATCCATCGGTTAATGCTTACGCAGTGCACCATCAAAACCTTCGAACAGAGTTTCTCGTAGCCATGTTTCAACCGTATGCTACTGACAAGCAATCGTTTCGATTCAGCCTAAATTCTTATGCTCCGCCATTGCACTAAATGCCCACACTATGGAGTATTTCTCAACAAACACTGTAAGTTCGGAAATGTAAATTTTCTTACAAACTGTCCTTTTCTTTGATCAGAACTTGCACGTGGTTGCTACTTCTCTCTTTTCAAAAATTCATCGCTAACGTCCGGCGACACCGCTTTCGTCAGAGAATTATACTCATATGAGAGATGTCACATCTCATAATGTGACAACTTTGAAAAACATTTGGACATTTTGAAAAAACATTGTGACATTTTTCAAAGTGTGGCACCTAAGAACGGTGACCTCTCCCATATAAGTATGATTAAAACTGACGAAGGCCTTGGTCGCCGAAACGTCAGCCGTTAAATGAAAAGGATAGTTCGTGAGACATTTTAGATTGCTTTACTCATGCCGATGTTTAGAAAGAGAGTAGAACTTTTGAACTATAAGTTAGAATAACAAAAATGCACATGTTCCGGAAAATTAGTTCTAATTCTGAGCGGCTTAAGCTGCGAGCTTGAACTTCTTCTCAGATACTTTAGCATTGATTTCGCAATACGATGTTAGAGACGACAATGAACGGTTCGTGGATATATCGTTTTTCATTCGTCGAGATATGTAAACTGTTGATTGCGGACAACTAATACGACAGTTTCATCACTTTATTTCTGATTTATCAACATGACGAAATCTTAATTCTTTCTAGTTTCAATGAAATGTCGATTTATATTCTTCGATAAAAATGGCGTTCTATATCGATAACAACTACAATTTTTACCAAACACTGGACTAAGATTATGAGGCAAAATACGTCCTGGTAGAAATCAAAATGGATAAATTTGACATCGGTTGTAACGCTTGTACGATGGTTATACGAATATTTCCCGAGGTTACCATCTCTGAGCACTGAGGCATCCTTGATGTTTCCTTGCATCCACCATTACCCATTGATTGTGCAATCAAACGATTCCACAACGTAGTGCACAAAGCTGCGTTATTGTCAATAGATTGATTGAAGGAATTGGGTCGGGGTCGCTATAAGGAGAGACCTCTAACCCCTACTCTACACCAATGATGATGACCTTGGAGCGGATGGCAAGCTCAGTGCCTCTCTGACCTCTTCCAGTGCATCCGTGTCGACGCCCTTCGTTCTGTCCATTGCAATTATCGATCCTGTTTTTTCCGAAGAACTTTTAATTTTCTCAATCAATCTTCAGTCGTTGATCTCTCAGTTAGTGGATATGCTTATTTTGCCGAAATTTGGATAAGTCAGATTGTTTGAAACTTCTCATATGTTCTCTCATACATCATTACGTTCTTATGCAACTATTAGGAAAGCTGTCGATGCATTTGGATCAAACTCAGTAAACAGTTGCACTATTCAGTAATCGATACAAGTACTCTTGTTGCTTACTGACTCACTATATTTATGCAATCTTACAGACTCCTCATTTGACCCGCCAATGGCCCTGTGACGTTTTTCGTAGTTTTACTGCATAAAGCAAACTCCAAGACCGATTTTCTGTTAGCCTCGGTATTGATCAAATAATCCATTGTTCTTTTTGAGAGCAAACACTGTGATGTTAGCAGCAAGATTTACTCAGTAGAATACAATATTGACTAACGTTTCGGCGGTTTCTCCCTCAGATCGCGAAAGGGTCAAACTGACACGCAATCTACTCAATCAAACACTTCAATAATTCAATCACAAAAAAACTCAGTTCTTAAATTTCTTCTTGAATTTGGGATTTCTCTTCCTATACTCGTAAGTATTCGTCAAAAGGCAATGAATTTCTGCCACGATTTTGAAAGTGTTCGAATGGGTCGGCTACATGTCACCTCGACCTTTCGAGAGTTAGAACGCGGCGAATCCGCCGAAACGTCACACAATTTTGAAGAGTGAAATGTCAGAAAGACAAACGTAGGAGTACAGTCTTTCCTTCCATTTCACAGAAAAAAAAATGCCTACCAAGATCATATCAACATACTGGTGTGCACTATGAAGCTCTACTTTTCCAAGCCTAATGAAGCAAAGATCCTTCGGAAGCAGGAATATTGACTTTGTCAAAAAATCAAATGTGTATTACTTGTCTTGGTCCTTTTAAAAAGTAATTGAAGATTTTTAATTTCAGTTTCCCTAGATATATTCTAATAGTAATAACCTTTTTGGGAATGTTGCATTATTATACGCCTAAGATTGAGCAAAAAGTTCTGGGAAATTTCTCAAAGTTTCCTTTTTATGCGCAAATTAACAACAAAGCAGCAATAACTACTATTCAAAGCTTAGATCACCATTGTCCACGACTTTCTGCTATCGCTCTGCAAGATTCCTGATTCTGGCATGGCTTCTTGTGGACGAAGTCAAATTGGTGCAACTTGTTGACAACGGTCCGCCGCGAAACACCAAGCTTTTCAGCCAAATCACGAGTGCTCGATGGAGGTTCAGCATCCAGTGCGGCTTGCAAGTCATTTTCATCTAAAACAGATGACTGGCCAGAGGGATGCATGTCCCCTAGATCAAAAATGCCTTCTTTGAATCGTTTAAACTATCTGCTCACAATCGATTTGTCACCTTACCAGCATCTTCATCTTCTTTAATCTCATCGACGGCTTTGAGAAAAATTCATCCTTTTGTCGCAAATTATCCTGTTGAATAGGCATTTTGGAGCTGAAATCAATAAAATAGATAAATCTCTATGAAACTATGAACAAAGATGTCTAAAAATGAAACAACCAACAATTTCTCACGAGTTTTTGCTCAACCTAATATCAGTTAGAAGCTTTTTAGTACATTTTCACTCTTTATAAATGGATAGTGATATAAATGTTCTATTTGGAAAAATTTGAAGGTTTGAATTTCTTTCGAAAGTTCAGACATCTCACAGCGATTTCGAGAAGCAAAGCAGCAACTTAGATATATGGGATTTAAGTATCAAAACTTCCATGACTCATAGCATTGGCAGCGTGTAAGGTTAAGGGTGTGTTAACCAACGCACAGTGTAGTTGCTTTTGAAGACTTCATTATGGAAAATCTATCTCAGAGGTAAAGAACGTCGCCTACGTCATTTTGTTATTGACGCTGAGTAGTTGGAGAATTTGCGTATTGAGTAGAAAGAGTAGAATACATGTCAGTTCATTCCTACCAGGCTTTAAGGAAAGCGAAACCGCCGAAACGTCAAGCAATACTGCATTGTGATGAAGAAATCTTGCTATTAACATCCTCGTTTCTGATCACCAAGAGAACAGTGAATTACGAAGAAGTCTTTCGCGTTTAGTCCAAGCAAGCCAAGTCGTCCATCGTTGTTTAGGCGGAAAATAGGTAGCACATTTGTTCAGGAGATGGTGGAGACATCAGTATGTTACTGCCAGTGTATAGGCCAGATAAGCATTCAGTCACCTCTAAAGTACTTGATGAAGTCGGATGCATAGCGTATCCCTAAAGGCACTATTGTGTTTTTTCTTCTCCTTTTTTTCATTAGTTTTGGATGACAAGGACGCGATTAGCCAGTGTTTAGAGGGTCCTTACAATTTACATGTGATCGTTGTCCGATCTCGTGCCTCGGCCTCACGAACTTTCCATTCCTTCAGGGTTGAAAAATTGTCATTAGACTTCTCTGAGAGGATGCCCAGTACTGATATGTTATGTAAGTAAGCCACCACAACTAATATGGACACCATTCTTCATGAAATATCGGGTGCTCTTTCTATTTCCTCAGTCAAATTTACATGAACTTTCCCATAGTTCGGGCAGCTATTGCTGACCTTTGCTTGCTTCATTCAAATTCTTTCCGCCTTCCGTAGTATCGATAGAAAAATCTATTTGTAAGACAGTCTCTCTTTGTCTGACGTGTTCACGCACGATGAATGGGAAGCTGTCAAGCTGTACTTTGTGAGCAACTCTACGACATTTGCTCTTGTGCATTAGCTTTAGAATACGCTCCCAAACCCTGCCCTACCTCAGAATGAATCTAAGTGTCAATAATCATCAAATTATTATAGCACTTTACCGTATTGTTATTAGTGTTGGCTCATTACTGGCTCAGCTAATGCTCTTATACTCTCTTTTCTTCGTCTTTATTCATTCCTTTCCCGTATATCGCTATTATGTGCTGCTATTACTACTGTAAACTGTTATAACTGCGATGTAACGAATGTCGAAGGAGTTGTTTTGTGGAAATATCATGTTTTGTAGAAATATCAAAGACCTGGATGGTCAACACACATGAAAGTTAAGCATTTCAACTGCACACTAGTGATTATTCTCATGTGATAACTGCTTGAGGTTACTGCATTCTGAAAGACCTTATCATATGAAATTCTAGCCCGTTCGCCGATGGGCTACTACAAATCACTCTGTAAATCAGACATGCATTTAGACACTTCTAGCGATGTTTGATGAAGTCTAATCCATGGGTCTACTTATCTCTAAGGGATTGATAACGCCGAAAGTTAAAAAACTTTGTTTGCGAACAGTGTTTTCCATGAAAAAGTGGTGTTGTTCAGTCCTGAATAATTGTTTCAATATTAGTTCTTTTTGAAAGTTTTCTCTTAACACATCCAAAGGGTAGGTTAAACTGAGAGCTGCGGATTCTTTCAGATAGTATGTATTTTTATTCTGAAATATGTTTTCTGATCTCTTCTCTAGTGACGGCCTCACTTAGCCAGCTGTGTTTGAACATCTGCTGTTGTGCTCATATGTGGAAAATGGTGTTCCCGTTGAAAAATCCACAAACATTTCTCTCTTACTTCGTACTTTTGTTTTGTTCAGCGCATCAATGCTCAGCATACCATTCCTCAGCAAATTCATCCAAAAAACTGTCAAAAGGCAGAAGGTTCGTTTTAATTAGTTAATTCTGAACTAGTAATCCGCATGATTTGATGATTAAGGTCGCCGACTCGGTTGATTATCTTAATTACTATGTGACGTCACTTATTCTTGCTTTTTTTTCGTTGGCGATCTCGGCAAAGCAGTATTTCGGATCACCGATACAATGCTGGGTTCCCAATGAATTCAGAGGTCTGTTTAGGTTCTGCACAATTGTGCTCTCTTGCTTGTTCTTCCAATTGCTGCTCTTTATCTCTGTCAACCCAATATGCAGACACTGAATTCGTTTTCAATCAGCACGGACTTTGTTAGGATTTATATAGATTCTAATTTGAGAGTACTCATAATCGCATGTTCTACGCTAGATTGGGAGTCACTACCTATTGGTCGACGGTCTGCTAACTTGATGAAATTAAGCGCGAACGAGGGTAACTCCACCCTTGTTTTACATAAGGTTTGGTATGGGCGAAATGTCATCTTTCCGCTGATGATCGCTTGTTCGGTATTGATTTCCTTCTGCCTGGATTGGTGATGGACTATTTCGGAAATGAGCTCGTGGAACCTTGTATTGGGCCTAGATTCGGCGTAGACTTTGTGCTAGTTGAGAGAGAGAGGGTAACATACATCAACTATACACGTATAAGTGCAATTAGAACAGCAATAATGGTGGCGTTCATGTGGCTGTAGGTCCTCGCCCAAGCTCACCTGGAATAACCAGGCCACTCATTTTCAGAGGAAGAATATTTGGCATCAGACTTGTATGAGATTCAGCTTGCTTTCTCCAGGTCACTAAAAATAGCGCTTCCCTGTGATCTGATGAAGCATCGGTATCTCTGCCTCAGGATTTGTGCAGATCAACTTTACCAACATTCTGGCGACACTATTAAGCAAAAATGATTAACACACTTGACGGTGCTGATAAGGCCTTCCTCAGCAGTCGTATCATTTGAAAATATAGCTGTAATGATGTCTAGTTTTATGTTTTATGCATGATTATATTCATGGGATGCCAGTAAACAAAAAAGAAACATTGTGAAGACAGATCAATAAAGTGCCAAAAATGCCACTTGGATTCATAGCTTATTTCATGTTTCTCTGGTCTTATCACTTGCGTCAGGGTTTCAACTCTACTTCTAATCAGTTGAAACTTTCGCTATAGTCATGGAAGAAATTAACTTCGTAAAATGTAATAGAACACATCATGCATAGCTACAACTTTATATTTTCAACCCCTTCTAGTTGGTTTATCACCTCATCGTGGCTTCAATGTGTTCCTGGGTGTCGAACTTCGAAGTACAGCGTTGGGTTTAACCCTCCGCAGAGCCATTCAAACCTGAAAAGGAATCTGACGTCTCCACCCCGGAAGGCTTAGCTAGGAGTAAACCGTACCAGGAATGACCGTCGTCTTGGTAGCTACAAGTGAAAGGGGGAATATCCCTCCGATCCAGGAATGGTGGCGACTTCTCTAATGTGAAGGTGAGCTGAGAAAGCCGCGGCTCGGCTTTCCTTGGTACTATAGAGAACAGAACAGCTAACTGGCACAGTTTCTCTGTGCTGGGGTCCGCACTCTCAGGGAAGATAGACTATCCAAGTATCATGTGTATTTCAACCTTTCTCCACATGTTGTGCATCAAAACCACAATCTGTCTAGGACATCTACAAAGGGAATATTGATGTCTGAAAACATCCACACAAATTCAATTGAGATCATTCATGTTTGGGAGATTTTACAGGAGGATGGGAGAAGTATGCTGAAGACTACTGTTTTATTGCAAATTCGTACTATGTGCCGTTTGATGAAGAAATTCCATCAGATGTTGGTCAACGGAGAGATCATATCAGTTATTATCGATGGGTTCCCATAATGTTAGCTCTACAGGTATGATGAAACTAAATCAGTTGAAGTTTGCGGAAATAAAATCAGATGAAGCCAAATTTTGTAAATACTAAACTAACTAAATTGGCATGAACTAGACATGTTTGATGTACAGGAAACTGATTCAGGCTTTCATGTTCTTTATCCCTAATTGGATATGGAATATGCTACATAAGCAAACAGGTGCGTTTCTTATGATTACTCTAGATATTGCCTCTTTGAATGGTTCATAAATTTTAGCCATCAATCCAAGAGCATACCTCAGTGATGTAGCAAAGATAAGATACATGACTGGTGAGAAAAGAGAGCAACAGGTTAAAACAATGGCAAACCATCTCCTGGATATAGTATCTGTATTCGGATCGGCATCAGATATGAGGAAAAATGTACGTTTCAAAGCAGCACAATTTAATCGAATAACAAGTGTAGTTCTAAGTACATACTGTACAGGTCTACGTATCTCCTTCGTGTAGGGGATTTCGAGTTTTATAATGTCGAGGCTAGGAGAAGCGTTTTTCAGTTAAAGATGAATAGTCAAATGCGGATCAATAGTCACCATGCACTGGTCGTAAAGCCTGGTGGATTCTAAGGTGGTCTCCACGTCCTTGTTGCGTTATGATGACTTACATTTTTCTGTACAGAATGATCATCTCCAAGTACAGTACACCGTGCCAACGTACTTGCCTTTATGCGGATTATTTTTCTATGTATTCGTTTCTGTCACAATACTCTAACCAAAACGGCTGTAGAGAGGAGTGATCTGAGTTTCCATGCGGCAAAAGGACCCTCATCTCTTCTCCGAGAAAGTAGGAGACTAGTCATCACAAAACGAGATAATTCAGAAACACACAACGTCTCGATCTGGTTACAATGCAACTCTGCTCTACCTGTTTACTAAGGCTGCTTACGTGGTAAACATCTGCTTGCAAATACTTATTCTTAACCACTTCTTAGGAGAAAACTATCTGCATTGGGGTTACGAGGTGTGTGCGTTGTGAAAGACTTTTCTAGGGTTTAAGCGAAAATATAGGGTGAGAAGTTTCCTCAATTTCAGATGTCTTCAAATATAATTCAAGGGAAGGAGTGGAAAGAAACATCCATTTTTCCTCGTGTGATCATGTGTGATTTTCAGGTGGGTTTCTGAACTATTCGCTTATAATTCCACGCTTTTACAAGTGATTGGGAAAGTTTGGTTGCAGATTCGTCGACTGGCTAACCTTCAAAGGCACACTGTTCAATGTGTTATAATGATGAATATGATAAACGAGAAGCTATACTTGTTCCTATATTTTTGGTACGTCTATCGACGTATTTTTATCTAATCGAAGTTTTGCGGTGAAGCACTGTTTTCTTTCTGACACAAGCTATCGTTTCTATATCTTTTACTAAATTAGGTTTTTCTTCTTGGGAGTCGTCACAATCACAAACTTTCTCTATTTCTCCATAGTTATGCTAGTGCCTTTCTTTCGAGCGAAGCTCGTTTATGTCAATTTCGACAGTGGTAGTAATGTAAGTTTCTGTTAGATAAACTCATAGGCTACTTATTTCATGACACGCTGTGATGTCAGAATGTATAGTAGTGTTGCAGCGAGCTATGGCACAATCCGAAATGAAGCATTTTGTACAGGAGTGCCTCCACCTGGACGGAGTGCTATTGTTGCAGTTTGTTCGTGAACACGCTGGCGGTCGAACTGCCTTTGAATTACTCAATAAAGTGTATGCCATATTTAGCGAAAGTAATGTGAGAATTTTTCAAATTTTCTTCAAAGTATTTTTCATGGTCCAGCGTCTAGATTTCATGAAATCAACCCGTTCTGTCAAAATCGAAGTTTCTATAAGCGACGAATAACTGGTCGTTTATTTTCGCATGGAATTTTTACGGTCATGACTCATGAGTCGGTGTCAGGAAAACTTTGGAGTATTCGTTGAAGATTGGACACATGCTTTTTTGACCATGATGACAGTTAACCAATTTTTATTCTTATGAGACCAACAAATTTACCTTGGCATGCAGCTTTAGTTAGTTCAAATTTCCCCTTAGACGATTTGACATATAGAACATGAACTTCTGGCATAGACGAATCTTTTTTTTTTGCAAAGCTCAGTTCATTGAATTGCGAGACTTAGCGATATGTGCATAGGTTTTTTGATTTTACCAAGCGGTTCAATTTCTGAGCTTGTATCGCTAACTGGCATTACGCATGACATTTCTTAGACTAATATTTTTTAGAATCTGCCAAATGATCCCATGAAGAAGCAGCCTATATCACCGATTGAAAAGTATTCGCGACCGCCGCATTTTGTTGGCTTCAACGGACAACCCTCATCCAATCAGGTTTCTGGTTAACTAGACCTTTTCACTCATCCCGATAAGGTTGATTTCAAATTCCGTCTTCATTTCAGGGATATTATCCTTTTATAAGTTCTGCTCCCGTCCTTGAGGACTACATTGATCATGGCACAATGAAAATTGGCGAAAAGGATGCTCAAGCTGACCAATCAGCTCGCCGTTAGCCCTACCGACGTCTAGTTATGATCACTATTACGTTTGCTATCGACTGCTTTTTTACAGACCCGCTCAAAATGATTTAATAAATGATTTTAAATGATTTAATTTTTTTTTGTTATTTATAAAATGTCATTCTCGCACTCATGATTTCGCAAGGTTTGCGTTGGTTCTCTATTTTTTCTTATGTGTGCTAAGTGCAAACGGATCATGTGACAATCTCAGTACGTTGTTATGATATTCTGCCTACGTGTACTCTATACTTTACGTTCCGCTTGTGTGTATTTCTATACTAACACGATAAACTTGACGTAATCTCATTTTTTGTTATCTGTAACTAGTTACACAGTTGCTATAAAATCAGTTCCGTGATGCTCTATTTGATATTCATTGAAACCTTAGGTAAGACCATGAATAAGTGGTATTCAGGAGAGTTTGGCGCAGTGGTTTGAGGTGCTCTGCGACACATACGTAGTAGATACATCGATGATCGATAGTTCGAAACCACCCGCGAAAGCTTCCCGAGATCATTCCGGGGGCAGCAGCACTGACACGATGTGTCGGTGGTTTATCACAAGTCATTGTAGGGCAGATATGCTTGCAGTCAACTCAAAAGATGTTTTGATGAAGACGAATGCATGACGCATCTATCGGAAATATGATCAACAGCGAGAGTACGTGGTATTTATAACTGGAAATCACAGTCGTTTTCTTGCAAACGTAATCACTAAATGCTAACTCTTCCTCTGATTCACATGAGTTGGTCATTACTTAGGATGACGACTAAAAACGCTCTAACAACGTAACAACATCAAGAGTTCAGCGAAATAAAAAATAAGTAGCTCAAATTTCGATAAACGAGCCTTGCTACCCACGCTAAGTATTGAGCATTGTATATTGGTCATAGACATTGTTGAAAACATTGTTCTTCTGATGTCAAATGTTACCGGCTTTGAAAATGTAGTCAACGTCGTCGAAACGAACGTCATCCTATCAGCAGTCGTGAATAGATCAATGTGTGTACCATTCCTGTGAATTAAATAGCAAATTGCTGTTGTAACTGCAAGGAAATGCTGCATTCTTATCAAATTTTTATATTCGTTATGTGGAAATGGTCGGCAAAGGTGACACCGTACATATTAACGGCACAGAAGTTATGAACATCCGTTATTCTGACTGCGATAACTGTATATAGTTCCTGATTTACCAGCTTAAAAAATGACATCTGTAACAATTTTCGGTCGTAGGAGCAGTGCACATTGTCTTGTTTGTGATGAGAACTGAGATTTTCATGGTAATCAGCCTCGTATAATCTTTCTCAGTAGTCACTTTGGATTTGGCGCGAGGGATATGTTAAAGAAAATCGGTATGGGACTTTATCACTCTTGTTATCTTACTACTGCATAGTGTAACAGCATTTTCATTATATGCAACGGAACTGATAGCTTTAACAAACGCTTTATCACTCGATACTCTAGACCGAAGTGAAGCTGGTTTTCAAGTAGATTTTGTTATCTATTTGCCTTTTTCCTCTAAAATTGCTGAACAGTGCATCTTTGGTGCTTTTTAAATCGGCATCAAATGCACAGGTAGACTCATTTTGATCAGAGAAAGGGATTATACTATCTTGTGATTGGATATCTGTAAGGGTGCTTGCAATCCACAATAGTGATTACCATGTGTTTTATGCGAATTTTATGATCTCATGGCAAGGCACGGTTCCAGATACACCCGCAGAAAATGCTGAGATATGAGCAAAACTAAGAGTCTCGAGCATTCTTCGATCCTACGTTTACCATTTCTGGGAACTCATGCATTATCCCCCACACCTACTGGTTTGCTCTTTCTCTTAGCCGTGTTTTTGCTCTATCAGTGCTAATAGTAGTCACTCATCACGGTAAGAAATCTGGGAACATAATTCAACATCAAACTTTAGCTGCACTCAGAATCACAATGTTCTAGTTTTTGTTTACTGACGGTTTTTTCATAATAAGGTACTATCTGGAACATAACCACGAGTATGCTAGGATCACTTAGGTCTCAAACCTATGCTAGAGTTATCTGTTTCCAGACGTCATCTGATTAGTCAGTATGCAGATTATCATGCTTATGTGTTAAACTTGTCCGAATTCCGCCCACTCACATCCAAAACGCAGGCGAAGAAATTTCAAAAAAATTGCGTAGATAGTATAGAAAATCCTGTGTACAGATTTCTCTACTACTGAAAAAAACATTTTTGTAGTTCCACATTCCCACATAATCTTCATGTTAGCTGAATACTGTTCATTTATTCTTACTTCCATATACCATATCAATAATTAAAAGCGCATGTGACGCAGTGGTTAGAGGTGCCTTGTGTCGCACACAAGGTCGACGGTTCGATGTCGGACATATATGGCTCACCAAGCCATCCATCCCTCCGGGTTCGGTAAATTGGCACCGAATTGGTCTCACACTTGTCTGAGAGGATAAGCAGCACTAACTCGATGCGGCGAGAGGCCACCGCGAGTCATTGTAAAGACCAGGTATGCATTCAATTACCTCAACCGAAGTCAAAAAAAAAAAAAATTGAAGACAAATGCATGGCGCATCTCTTAGGTATTGATCAACGCCGAAATATTTAACTTTTTATCTTTTTAAATCGTTATTAATTGATGTGGATGTACATATGCCCAAAATCTATCGCATCTCGCACTCCCCAAAGCACTGCCAAAAGCATCGTTTATCAAATAGTCAACTCATTACCGTAGTATCTTACCTGATGGGTTTTTGGCCTATCAGTAAGACTCTCACGCAACTTCATCAATAATTAAAAGCGCTGTCGTCCTTATCACAGAAAACAGCAACATTGTTTTGAAATCAGTGCATGTCCTTTCATTATGTTGTGTTGGTATACCAAATAAGTTATTGGCCACTTTGTTCGTATGCACATTTGTTAAGCTCAATTTTTGCTAGTTTTGTGCTGCTGTGATCTACGTATAGGTTAGACCACTGAAGTTTCAAGTTCGATCTGTGGTATGATAGAAGTCCTGCGCGGTATTGCTGGAAAAGAGAAATTTACTATACATATTTCATACTCCTAAGTTTGAAATCAAATCTCCACAATAGGCGATAAATGGAATGTTGATTACTGCCACACACTGGTAGGCCTCACGACGAGTGGACAAGTCACGATGAGCATTTTTTTTTTCGAGCTCAAACTGTTCACTGATTTGTGTAGTTTCCTAGAACAAGAACAAAAATTAGAGCACATTATTAGTCCTGAAAGTAGGGCGGTCCCGCTTATCATTAATGAAAAAAATTCTCACATCGAGTTAAGTGGAAGTATCCATCGTTTTTTCCGAAGCCTAATTGGAGGGATGTACTGGTGAAAATCATGGGAATGTGGTGGTCGTGAATTTTTTTCTGACCGTTTATATCGACTTGCTCGAGGGAAAGGCAGTTTGTCAGTGGAAATCATCAAAATGGGATGATTGCGCATATATCTTGATTGGTCATATAGATCTGGTCAAGGAAAAGCACTATCGCAGCTACGGCAAAATGGACGAGTTTTTTCTAAATATTAAGTACACATTAGCAAAATCTATGCGGCTGGTGAGAGACGAGAGCGTAATACGCTGAATGCAGAAATGTTATAGAGCTATAATAATTTAGTATGATTAGGTTACGTCTCCTAGGTAACAAATTTCTACTACTGACAAGCCATTTTTTTCAATCGCATGGAAAGCTTCTTTTCATTTTCAACTTTCACTGTACTATATATAGCTCTAAAATATATCCAAGTGATTGCATAGAATATCAGCGGTTCTGTTCAACACGTGCTTGCCCGCTGTTATCTCTTTACACACGTTTGAACCACATGTTATGTGTAAAAAAATTCAGTGTTTTATGCATTCCCATAAATCAATGTGTGGCTTACATTGGCGAATAATTATTGCGACGCTTCGAGGTTGTGGTGGTTTTGCAATTATTTTCACAGTGCGCACACTTGCTAGGAAAAAGTGCTGGATGAGGGGCATGAGAGCAAGTCTGCCAGACTCTTAAAGCTACCTATTATTGTTCGCCGATCTAACTACTCGTATCCCGACAGCTGCGTTAGCAGCCCTCACGTCTCGTTTTCGTATTGACAACACCACCACGCTCACACACTTGCCTCTTAACTCCATACTTCAGCAGTTGAAAAAAACTATCATTGTGTAAAACTCAAATTTCTTCTCTAGACATATTAGGAAGTACTACAGGTCATCTTTAATACTAACTTGCCTACTAAATGTATTACCAACATAATTATACCTTTATCTCGAGTGCTTTGTTTAGACCACGCCCAAATTTCAATACATCCGTTCATTATTATTTAAGCCAACTTGTCATGTGGTCTGGTAAGGGCTCTTGTACAGCCCGATACACGTGTTTCGTCCTTACAGACTCGTCAGCCGGGCAGAACCCGTCGTCTTTCGATCTTTTTATAGTAAGTTCCCTCGGAAGCCTTACACTCCTTACAGAGTGTCATCGAAGACGTACGTTTTACACTCTATGTTAAGTGAAATTTTCACCTAACACAGAGTGTTGCGCACTGATTGCTCTTTGGCTGGTACTTTTATCATAATATTACTAACACATCTGATATGGACGGGTGACGTAGTGGTAGGATGTGAAGACCATTATGGATGATGAACGCGAGGAAACAAACAGAGTGTAAGAAGTGCTAGCATAAGTACAACACACGCGATGACGGGTAGCGTGAAAAACATTTAACGTCACTACGTCACTTAAAACACTACGCGTAACTGCTTGTTGTTCATTCATTACATCAATATAACTTTGCAAACACAAATTATCATTCCAAGTGGAGTAAATCAATCATTGTCTAGTCATGTTTGTGTGTTTATAAGTGATTAGGTTGTCAATCTACAAAGTCAAAATAAAAAGTTTTATTCTAAATATAGTAACGCGGAAATCCAAGCCGCAAAACTATTTTGATGCCATTACAGATCTCTTTTTCTATCCACACCACTAACTACGTCGTCTAAATTGTTTTGCTTGCATCATTTTATCAATTTCCTCACTGGAACACCGTTCTCGGGTGCTATAGTTATGACGATAATTTTGAAACATAACACGTCACAAAATTATCTACTTTTTTAGTAAGCGAAAATGCCCAATGAAATAAATGTATGGAGGTAGAAAGTCGTATTGTGTTGCATGAAAACAGACGATGTGTTATTTTGCATTTTATTATTTTTTAAGCCTCTGCTCCTTCCACAAGTAGTGATCAACGGACGGCTTAAGCTTTATTCTTCATTATTTACATTTTTTTTCGTCGGCAAACATTATCAATAATTTCGACGAGTTTAAAGCAGTTGTTTTTTATATTTTTACACATCACCTGTCCTCTTCTCGATCGGGATCCAAGCACTTGCATTTTCATTTTCTGGAATGCAAAGTTCACAAAGCTTCTTGAATTTTCTTGCGTTTAGTCTCGTTTGCTGCTTGGGGATTTTGATATTTTCATGAAAGCTGATAATTGCTAATTGAGTCGATTCTCCCCTGAGTCCTGGAATAGCCGTGATGGCCGCCCTTACGCGGAATTGAAGCAGTTAGCTATATAAAGGAATCCTCGTATCATTATCCAAGGCAAGGTCGAACCAGCACCATGTGCGTTACAAGCGGCGTCAAAACCACTCCAACGTCCTCCCCTGTGATAAATTAAGTGTTGAAGGATTAAGATGGTTAAGCAATTATTACGCTTTGAAGCAGGATGCAAGGAGAGTGTAAGCAACAAGTGCTTCTTACCAAGGCATACTCCCATAAACAGAAAAGAAAAAAAAAGCCCACTTCATTGACATTATAGCCTCCTTTCATGTGTGGAACATTGCATTAATAACTTAAATACTTTTCCGAGCTTCTATTGAATTGGAGAATCACCTGTCGTTTTCTCACCTGAATAGTGAATGATCACTTGTCATCAGCCACACTCCGCAATGCATGCATAGAAAATTTTTTTTTTTGAGAAATATTGCGATTCACTATTCGATTTATTAATCTCTATTGGAAAATTCAGTCATTGTTTTATTCATGAGCCGTAACAAAATTATACAATACGGAATCACACTTAGTAGTGATTATTTCCGCATGACCTTTTAAGGGCGGCAGTTGACATCGTTGCGCCCATAGCGATTCGCAAGCAGCACGCGACTTTCGTAATTTAAATAGAGTTTTTTCTTTGTTTTGGATGAAGTTTCAGGTTTCTGTCAATGGTTTGATGCGTCATGTCTTTTTATAAACTTTTCCATGCTTTATGTGCAATGACACTCTTGAAGCTGAAGAAAATGCGCTTATCTAATGCGAAATTGTAGCAACTACTCCAAGTGCGAAAAGTAATCTTCTCATCGTTCCTACAGCACACTGTGAAAACCTTTCGGAAAAAAAAGCCCAGAGTTAGAAGTATCGCTTTTTCAAGCTATCGGATGACTACGAAAAGTCAAGTTAAATAGCCTTATCCGGTGAACAGACCTCTAAATGATAGTGTGATCGAAACAACACACACGCTTCACAGAGGGTTAACCACGTATTTAGTCGGCTAAACTGCACTGCTTACATAATGCATTTAATCTGCGGTTGTGTCCCATACCATGCAGTACTCCGCTTATTTTCTGCCAATTTCATTTACGTGAATTGATGTTTATGATTTACAAGGATCAAGGGATAAAGCTCTCGGCGCTGATTAATTCTTGAGGGATGCGCCTTGCATTTGTCTTCAATTTTTAGCTTCGTTTAAGTTGATTAAATCTATACCTAACCTTTACAATGACCCACAGTTTGTCGACCCAGGAGGGATGGATCGCTTAGTTGGCCATGAGTGCCAGATAGGACATCGACCTTCAGTGTGACGAAGAGCACCTCCAATCACTGCGCGCACATGTGGTCCCTATAATCTATAGTTATAGTAAACAGCGAATGATTTGATATCTCACGAAGTAGTAGGCAGTCACAATTCATTAATCACTTTCAAAGAAAAAGCTTACTGGTCCAGAGGTTGATTGCGATTCATCTGGACTATCTGATGTATAAATTTCGCAATGGCGGCTTTGCAATAGCTTGCGTTCATCACTCAAGCCTAAGCCTAGACCCCAAGTCGCATAGCTCATCTTGATCTTCCTCAAATTTCTGAATAAAAATTAAGCTTTCGAAAAATCTAGTGGTATCTTACTGTCTGATCTTATGATCGAATTAGACGGTGATGGAGATTTTGGAAAAATGCAATGAATAACCGCTGCATAGTGATTATTCTACGACCTTCACCAGTTATGTCGAGGTGATACTGTACAATTTGGTCTCTATTTCCTTTCTATTCAATCAACACTTTGATCAGAGCATGTCTGAAATTTATGGCAGACTCTCTTTATGTGGTGCTCCATCGCATACAATCGTCCTGAACAACTTATCGTAGTTCATTCGTAAAAAATTCACGAGTAGATTGATTACATAACGAATGATACTGATAATATGACAACACGATAACTTGTTTTGGCCTTTTATGAGGTTTGGTATAGCACTTATACAGTACTAGGCAGCTGCTGTTTCGCCCTTCCTGGCTCCTCGGTAGCACGGTACCTTTTAGTTCAGCCGATCCCTTGCAGGGTGATATACCCCTACTTATAGAGGAACCGATGCCGAATTATTAGATCACTGTACCAAAGGACGAAATCGTCCGACATTGCCGTGACCACACTCGAGCGCTTATGGCTAGTGGAATGAATCATACCTTCCGACTGTTTTTATATAACTAGCTCAAAAACAGTAACAGTAAAAAAAACAATCGTAGCAAGCAAGCCTTTCATCAGGTCTGATATGACACCTATAGTGCTGGACGTATTTTGAACGTGCACGTGTTTCAAGTGAGATCTGACAAACGATTGCTTAAAAGATATTGCTATGAGCGTTTCTAACAATCCATCAAGCAATCAACTGCCGCTACAATATTAAGTGATCTTATCACTTTCGTGCACTGTTACTTGTTCGCGCTGATTCCCTTATATATGTGGGAGTGGCTGGACCGAAAGGCACGCACCACTAAAGGGGATTGCTAGAATAAAGCGAAACGTAATAGGTTGGGTAAAAAGTTCTGAGAAAATTCTTGTAACTTTTTGAGTGTCAGCCGTTTTCTGTGTTTTTGGGCTCCTTTGAAAGCCCGTCTTCTCCCGTGTTGATTGGTATATAATTTATCTATTTGTTTCTAGATGGGGTTAACAAGCAAGCAAATTGGGTTGTTGAT
>JAHQIW010006629.1:0-65224 GCA_019055375.1 Parelaphostrongylus tenuis
TTGTTGTAGCTTACTTCATGGCATATTATGTACAGAAAAAGCAATGCATTTCTCCTATCGGACAGTACATTCGGAGGAATCTCTTTTGCTGAACAGGACCTCCCACTGGGCTGTCAATAAGTAAGTGAAAGCTTGATTTCGAAAACTTGAGAATGTGGTCCAAGAATTCTTCTTTACAATGCTGTAACACGAAAAGCAACTTTATATTCCGCAAGCGCTTACATTCCGCTAAATAAAGCTTTTCCCCTTAACTTCTACAGACCACTAGATAGCGTAAGGTTGTGTAGATTTTTAAAGTGGGCTTGTCTCTTTGAAAAGCTTCTTTGCAACAGCCTTGAGGAAAAAGTAAAATTTTGTTTCACACACGTTGAGCCCTATTGCACAAATTTTTGTAGTGTATTTGTAATGTTCGTCTCCATTTCGCAAAGATTTGAAAGTTTTTCCGTTTGAGATATATGAAAAAAACTTTCTTCTGTCGTATTCTAAAAATGGGTTTTCCATCTCTATTTTGTTTTGCCAAATACTGATCCACATACCTCCAAAACGTGGTGATTCCAAGCGAATGTCGTACTGCGCGAAGATTCACATTCTTTTGGCAGCTAAAGCGCAATGAGAAATCCCTTTTACAAACCAAGAACACTGCCAGAATTGGCAAATGTCAAGCTATCAAAAATTTGTTAGAACTCTGATAGAAAGGCTTCGTTTAGCAGTAAAGCTTTGACTAAGAAACACGATTCTATTTTTGCTCTTATTGCCCAACAATACAGCCATACTAAAAACGAAGTACGCGATTGAAGTCTACAAAATTTCAGCTATTAGATGATTACTGAGACTAGAGAAAAGGCCAAAAAGGCGCGTTTTTCTCAAGGAATCTTAATAAGGAGCGGATATTGAAGTGGTCCAGTTTTGAGAAAAAAAAACCCCAATCTTATTTTTACTTTTATTCCGCACTAGGAAGTCTGTTTAGAAAATCAAACGTATTACTGGCACTCTTGCCATGTGACCTATCGACCGGTTGTTAAATCTCCAAAAAAGCTTTCTTCAGCGAGAATTGTTTGAATAAAGAACAAAATTTTTCTTTTTGCTTTTTCAACGCAATATTGAAGTTTTTTTGAAAATTATAATAAATCATTGAAGTATTTTGAATCAAGCTATCGAATGATTACTAAAATATAAGGAACGACAGGAAAGTAAGCATTTTCTGATGGCTCGAAGCAGGGCACGGCTAACGAAAAAGTACAATTGAATCACTAAATCGGCAGTGTTGCACACTCGAATGTTCTTCGCTGATAATATCTTTCTAGTGAATACAGCGTTATGCGTAGACTTTTCAAAAACGAGTACATTTTGAAATTCTCCGCAATTTGAGCTCTTGAATAGCAACTGAATTTTAGTGCAATCGTGTTGAACGAAAAACTCCTCAAAAATTGACTGTGCGATATCAAATAAATATTTCATAGCGTAACGTATTCAACAATTCTTATCGAAAATACCACTAAGAGTATGACATGTGAGCCAGATCTAGCAGAAGCCTAACTTCTTGCCACGCATCGGATGACCTGATATCAATAAATGTATTTCAACAGTGGCAGTCTCTCTCAAATATTTACCCTCTTTTCATCAATTTTTCATCTCCTCAACGTAATTAAGCATTCACCTCTGTACGCTCTTATATTTATTTATTTTCCCACTGCATAATTTGTTGAAAAATCTAGTGCTTTTGATCATTTCAATCTTTTGGGTGTGACAGAAAAAAACAAATTAGCGTGTGATAACGGAGGCACTTTTGGAATTTCACTCGTATTTTCACAGCTGGCAGCTCTTATGCTGATATTTACCGTATACTCCCATTTTGTACAGTGTAGTCCCGAAGACTTTTTGACTGTAAGAAACAATGAAAAAAACAAATTGTCCTTAAGTGCCTAAGGTTGCTTCAATGTATTTGCGATCAAGATATGAAGATTCGCCGTTGTGAGGCACTGAAATCAATTCCGAAACCCTAAGAAATAATATTTTGCGCCAATATTGGGCACTGGAAAGAAAAAGTGTAAATACTCTGTACAGAATTTCGTCATCGATATGTAAATCTACTACTCAACAAAATTGCGCAAAACGAAATTCTACAATACTTAGGGAGTGCTTCATAGAGGCCAAGCCCATCTGTAGGATTCGTCGATGTGACTGGCTCGTTGTTCGAGCTCACAGTGGATGGGAATTGTCTGTAATCTCTTTGTATGTCAAAACTTGCTCATCCAAAATACAACTTGCTAAAAATCGCAACATCTACTGTAGCGACAGCTGCGTGAATTCGGTATGTCGGCGATCAAACAGCATCATTACGCATCAGGTTCATTCCCCCTCCTGTTTGAATGAGATCAGATTGATCTCACCTGTATCTTATTATCTTACCATCAAGATATCCACAGGTCCCTATGATAGCCCTTCGAGGACCAGCACTGATAGGCGAGCGGCCTCAAACCATCACTTGCACGGCAGTCGGACAAGCGGCTCTGCCCACCTGCATGAGTGCCTGGTTGTCTGCCTGCTTTCCCACATGACGCGACGCCACCATTAAAGCAGCTGAGTGAGATTGGACGTCGCGTGGTGATCATCAAAGTGACTCCCATACTCCTTTAAAAGATAGAAAAAACTCTACCCGGTTACCTGCGGGGACATGTGGCGCGCCACCAGGCGACAGATAGGGGAATTAATAGCGGGTGCGAAAACGTGCTTCCCTCACGCGCGGATTCAGGGGATGAACTCGCTCTCTGTGCTGCGCTAATTTGGCACACTTTCTGCCGAAAAAAACCCAACTGAAAGCTTTCAATCAAGTGGTTGGAAGTGTACGAGATGCGGCTAGCAGTCAGCTCAATTGAATTAGCTTCTCCGTGTCTTCGCCGGAGAGACAAGCAAGCTGCGCATGGGTATTCAGCCCCACCTTCAAGCATCTATGAGCCAAACACAAAATATAAGGAAGCTAGACACAGTATTATTGAACCTCGTTATTTTGACTGAAAAGGCCTTTCGTACAGCAGCGTTGGAAGGGCGAGAACGGAGCAGTCGATGAAACCTCAGCGACATTATAAAGTGCTCAAAGGTGGGATGATGGTGTGACAGTCCGCGCTAACGCGTGCACACTCGCATACAAATCTCTATAGATCTACTTATCCAAGAAGTATAAGGCACAACCTCACCGACCTGGCTCATACGGGAAGAGACTATTCATTTTACGGTGTCCATGACACCGCAAAAAGTTTCTGCTCGGAACACGCGATAGTAAAGGTGTCGGGGACGTTATCGTTTTCATCATAACGTATTTGACCATAAACGTTGAGAACGGTGCACGGAGCAGCCGATAAAACCTCAGCGACTATGACAAGGAGATCCATTCAATCCTAATGACCTGGATCGGACTCTCAAGTTTGAGACGATGTGGATCACCACCAGCTTTGAATAACTCTGCTGTGTGTTCCATTTCATGACGATAACAACGGCCAAAATCCTACCACTTAAAAAATCACATCGAAAAACGAAGATAACAGATCAGCAGCCAAGCTATAGAAGAAGATTCGAGAATAAAATAGAATAGAAGCTTCTTCTGCAAGCTTGACAAGATTGTCGATAGAAATTCAGCACCTATTCGCTGTACAAGATTAGAAAGTGTGGAGTAAAGCTGTTCATTGAAAAGAATATTAAGTTCCATTTTTGTGTGACAAGTATAATAACCTTTTGTTGGATGACAAACACAGAGCTAAACACATATTCATGAAATGATATGAAGACCCATACAACAGCTATTGAAACTGCACACATAAGGAAACTACACTCATGAATTGGCAGTTCTGAAAAAGAGGTAATAAAGGTCTGGTAAGTAATGTAGAAGACTGAAGAAACGGAAACTCAGACATAACGGAAGAAAACCAGAAAATATAGTCCCTTACGCAGAGGATCCATCAGAATTGCAAGGGGATAATTTCAACGTTTATCAGTGCTTTTGTTTACGATAAATAGAAAGACCTTACTAAAAATTGGAAAAGTCGCCTTGAATCTTTACCAACATATTTTACGGAGCTGCAAAGGACATTCATAATCGAACAAGAAATAAACCACTGAATCGGTTCACAGCATTTGAAGATAATGTCCCTGATCACTGTTTACGTCCGCGTTTACACTTACACGAGCTCAAGAATAAGTAGAAATAAATGAATAAGACCCGGAAATCGGTCAGTTTTAGAATGATTCGATGTCGCTGACCGCTACATAGGAACTGCAATGTGCGCAAATATAGCAAAAAAAGAAATAATCTGGCAAAACCTGATGCACTGTTAGCAAAAAACTTAATCAAAAATACTACAGTAGCTCGGTTTAAATCCGCAGCAAGAATTCGTCTAATTTAATTTTGTAAAATAAGTACTCTATCCAGTCATAAATATGCAAGTGTATTTTGAAGCCATCAACATGGCTTTCGTCACACAAACTGCACGTAGACAGCAAAGACTTATATTCTTTCAAGCATTAATACTTGTCAGTATTACTACCTCGGAATGTATGAGCAATGCACTCAATTTGAATTTAGGAGCCAGTATAATACACTGGAAAAGAAATTAATATTTCAAAACACTGATATCAAAGCAGTAGAACTCAATCAAAACACCTAGGGTTAAGGTGGAACGACGCTCGAATCTCTCAACATACGAAGCAAGTCCTACACTATGGCTATTTAACCACCTATACTATGAGATGGACAATCAGCAAAAAGCGGTCAATATGAGAATTTACTTCAACATGTTCAAAGAAAGTATTCTGATTAGAACATAGAGTATAACCACTAAAATCACTTATGTCATAATACTGGTGGCAGCAGTTGTCACACAGATTTTGTAGAACGGATTCTCATCCACATCCGTACAGCGCAATTGACACAATATATCCTCGTTGTGAAAGCGGATCTTTACTCACTTTTCTTGAATTGTTAGACAAAAAAATTAAATTGTTGTGTCTACAGAGGCGGGAAAATAATATTATGGATAAATGCATTATTAGGAGATCTAACCTACGTGAATTCGACCTAATCGCTGGTGTCATAAGAATAATCTGAACTGTGTGTACGGCTGCTGGTATAGCTATTAACTATCTGTAGTCTCTTGCGTTGAATCGCTTGACCTGAGCAGACACTAATCGCGCTATAAAGATTGAGAAGCATCATTGAATTAATAACAATAAAGCGCTATGGCGCAATAATTAGAGGCGTTCTGCAATGTACTCGTATTTGATGAGTCGATGCTTCAATCCCGTTCATGAAGCTCATCAAGAATTCTGTTTTTCTACAGTCCTCGAACAGAAATTACATCTGTCTGGAAAGATAGCCACACTTACTTCATACATCGGTAGGCCATTGTGAGCCATTTTTTGAAGCCAGATATGTAATGACATCAAACGGCGCTCGACTGAGTCTGATGCAAGGCGCATTTCTCAGGGACTGATCAACGCCGAGAGCTTTTCTTGACAGCGAGGCAAGTATGAGGTGAGCTGTGTATTCTCTGTTTATGTAAGCCGATTTTTGAATCAATTGTCACGAGGGGAGGGGGGCATAACATTTTCTTAACAAAAACATTGTGGTTGCATGAATCACATTGGAGATGCGTACCCGCCGATCAGTGACATGCCGGCAAAGCGAAAATGGGATTATAAATGAAATGAAGGTTGTAGAAAGCTAGAAATACGCACAATAAGAACGATTCGCAAGTGATTCTAGAAATCATCCTGCATTTTTGGAATGAAGAATGTCTATCTTACAGCTCTTTATGGTTACAAAACGCCAACGCAAAAATTGCAGCTGTTATCTTCACTAAAACACTTGTGGATAATTCTTGTAATAGATGTTTTTGAATGCGTTGTTGATATATACACCTATTCCAAATATATTTCAAGCGCTTGCGATGATTTTATGTTTGATATTTCCTTTGAAACTCAGTTCACTTTTAGTTTAATTGACGAGTCGCTCTTCTGTATGAAAATGGCGTTGTTTGGTCTCACGACTTCTCATGCAAACATGCAGCACTAGCTGAAGCACTAAATGTCATCTAAGGATTGTCCATATGGCGGGTTTTCCTGATAGTTCGAAGCGCTTCCTACTGGAAATGTGAGCTTTTGTGAAATGGAGTGGAATGAGCGTATGAGCAATCAGCATTAACCACTGAAAATTTACAGTTGAAGCTCTTTATCGACTTATTACTCAAGGGGTTCTCTTCGAGAAATGTCAGTCGCATAAGATGACAATCGAGATTTTGTACACTATACAAGGACGAATTTCTGTGAAAACGTCACCGCTAACTGAGTAAGACCTAGCCAAATGTACGATTTATTCGTTGTGTACATTCGAATCGAAAGACTGTGGTTTTAAGAAAAGTGATCCTTTTAAAAGGTTATCATGCTTTTCACAGCGAAATGGAACTGAATATTCTCTTCAATGAACAGCTTTATTCCACACTTTCTAATCTTGTACAGCAGATATGGTGCTGAATTTCTATCGACAATCTTGTCAAGCTTGCAGAAGAAACTTCTATGCTATTTTATTTTCAAATGTAATTCTATGGTTTGCTGCTGATTTGTCATCTTCGTTTTTTCGATGTGATTTTGCAAGTGGTAGGATTTTGGCCGCTGTTGTCGTCATGAAATGGAACACGATGGAGTTAGTCAAAGCTGGTGTTGATCCACATCTTCTCAAACTTGAGCGTCCGATCCAGGCCATCGGGATGTTTGAATGGACCTCCTAGCCAATGTCGCCGAGGTTTTATCGACTGCTTCGAGCTCCGTTCTCAACGTTTATGGTCAAATACGTTATGATGAGAACGTTAGCGTCCCCGACACTTTTACTATCGCGTGTTCCAAGCAGAAACTTTTTTTGGTGCCATGGACAGCGTGAAATGAAGAGTCTCTTCCCGTGTGAGCTAGGCCGGTAAAGTTGCACCTTAGACTTCTTGGATAAGTAGATTTATGGGGATTCGTATGCAAGTGCGCGTGCGTTATAGGCGCACATTGTCGCACCTTCATCCCACCTTTGAGCAGTTTACACTATCGCTGAGGTTTTTCCAGCTGCTTCGTTCTCGCCCTTCCCACGCTGCTGTACAAGAGTCCTTTTCAGTCAAGATAACGGGGTTTAATACTTCTGTGTCTAGCTTACTTATATTTTATGTTTGGCTCATAGATCCTTAAAGATGGGGCTGAATACTCATGTGTAGATAGCTTGTCTCTCCTGCGAAAACATGGAGAAGCTCATTCAATTGAGCTAACAGCTAGCCGCATTTCGTGCATTTCCAACCACTTGATTGGAAGCTTTCAGCCGGATTTTCCTAAAGAAAAGGTGTGTCATGTTATCGCAGCACAGAGAGCGAGTTCATCTCCTAAATTCTCCGCGCGTAAGGGAAGCACGTTTTCGCACCCGCTATTAATTCCCCTATTTGTCGCCTGGTGGCGCGCCACATGTCCGCGCAGGTAACGGGTAGAGTTTTTTCTATCTTTTAAAGGACTATGGGAGTCACTTTAATGATCACCACGCGATGTCTAATCTCACTCAGCTGCTGTAATGGTGGCGTCGCGTCTTTTAGGAAAGCAGGCAGACAGCCAGGCGCGCATGCAGGCAGGCAGAGCCGCTGACTGCCATGCTAGTGATGGCACGGCGCCGATCGCCTATCAAAGCTGGTCCTCGAAAAGCTATCAGAGGGACCTGTGGATATCTTGATGGTGCAAGATAATTAGATATAGGTGAGAATGATCTAGTCTCATTCAAACAGGAGTGGGAATGAGCCTGAGGCATAATGATGCTGTTTGATCGCCGACATACCGACTTCACACAGCTGTCGCTACAGTAGATTTTGCCATTTTTAGCAAGTTCTGCTTTTGTTGAGCAAGTTTTGACATACAAAGAGATTACAGACAATTCCCATCCACTGTGAGCCAGAAGAATGAGCCAGTCATATCGACGAATTCTACAGATGGGGCTTGGCCTCTATAGAGCACTCTCCAAATATTGTAGAATTACGTTTTGCGACAATTTTGTTTAATAGTAGATTCACATAACGATGACAAATTCTGTCCAGGGAAGCTACACCTTTTCTAGTGCTCAATGTTGGCGCGAAATATGATTTCTTAGGGTTTTGAAATTGATCTCAGTACCTCACAACGGCGATTCTTCATATCTTATTCATAAATACTTTGAAGCAAGCTTTAGGCACTTTAGGCAATTTGCTTTTTTCATTGCATTTCATACAATAAAAAAGCCTTCAGGTCCCCACTACACGAAGTGGGAGTATACGGTAAATTTTAACATAAAAGCTGCCAGCTATCAAAATACGAGTGAAATTCCAAAAATGCCTCCGTTATCACACGTTAATTTGTTTTTTTCTGTCACTTCCAAAAGACTGAAATAATCAAGAAGCACTAGATGTTACAACAAAGTGTGCAGTGGGAAAATAAATAAATATAAGAGCGTACAGAGATAAATGCCGAATTACGTTGAGGAGATGAAAAACAGATGAAAATAGGGTGAACATTTAAGAGAAGATTGCGACTGTTGAAGGACATGGATTGATATCAGGTCATCCGATGCGTGGCAAGAAGTTAGGCTTCTGCTTGATCTAGCTCACATATCAGACTCTTAGTGGTATTTTCGATAAGAATTGTTGAATACATTATGCTATGAAATATTTTTTTTCATATCGCACAGTCAATTTTTAGGAAGAGTTTTTCGCTCAACAAGATTGCACTAAAGTTCAGTAACTATTCGAGAGTTCAAATTCTGGGAATTTCAAAATGTACTTGTTTTTAATAAGCCTTCGCATAACGCTTTATTCACTAGAATGATATTATCAGCGAAGAACAATTGGGTGTGTGACACTGCCAATTTAGTGACTCAGGGGTACTTTTCCGTTGGCCGTGACCTGTTTCGAGCCAACAGAAAATGCTTACTTTTCCGCCGTTTCTTATAGTTAAGTAATCGTTCGATAGCTTGAATCAAAATACTTTCAGTGGTTTATTATGGTTTTCAAGAAGACTTCAATATTGCATTGAAAAAGTAAAAAGAAAGCTTTGTTCTTCATTCAAACAACTCTCGCTGAAGAGAGCTTTTTTGGAGTATTAACAAGCGGTCGATAGATCACACTGCAAGAATGCCAGTAATGCGTTTTGATTTCTGAACAGGTTTCCTAGTGCGGTATGAAAGCCAAAAAAGACTGGCTTTTTTCCAAAACTGGACCACTTCTACTATCCGCTCCTTGTTAAGATTCCTTGAGAAAAACGCGCCTTTTGGTCTTTTTTCAAGTTTCAATAATCATCTAATAGCTGAAATTTTGTAGACTTCAATCGTTTACTTTGTTTTCAATATTGCTGTATTGTTGGACAACAAGAGCGAAAATAGGATTGTGTTTCTTATTTGGGCATTTATTGCTAAACGAAGCTTTTCCATTAGAGTTTTAACAATTTTTCGAAAACTTAATATTTCCCAAGTCTGGCAGTGTTTTTGGTTTGTGAAAAGGACTTTTCTTTGCTCTTTAGTCGCCGAAAGAATGTGAAGCTTCGCTTAGTACGACATTCGCATGGAACCACCACGTTTTGGTGGTATGTGGATCAGTATTTGGCAAAGCAAAGTGGAGATGGAAAGTCCATGTTCAGAATACCATAGGAGAAAGCTTCTTTCATATATCTTAATCTGAAAAACTTTTGAGTTTCTTCGAAATGGAGAAAAACAATACAGATAAGTTACAAAATTTTGCGTTATAGGCTCAACGTGTGTGGATCAATATGTTACTTTTTCTCAACATTGCTGCAAAGGAGATTTTCAAAGAGACAAGCACACTTTAAAAATCTACACAACCTTACGCTATCCAGTGGTCTGTAGAAGTTAAGGGGAAAAGCTTTATTTAGCAGAATGTAAGCGCTTGCGGAACATAATGTTGCTTTTCGTGTTACGACATTGTAAAGAAGAATTCTAGAAGCACATCTTCAAGCTTTGGAGATCAAGCTTTTAATTAATTATTGACAGCCCAGTGGGGGGTCCTTTTCAGCAAGAGTTTCCTCCAAATGTACTGTCCGATGGGAGTATGCATTGCTTTTTCTGTACTTTATGCGCCATGAAGTGAGCTACAATAAAGGAAAATAAATTATTTGAATAAGTCACGCGAAAATTCATTTCAGTCAAAAATCAGTGAAAAAGCTCACTCGAAATATCTGGCCTACTTGCGGAAGCAATAGTTCGTTTCCAACGAGGGCTTTTAATGAAGCTAAAGTTTACTTAAATCAAATCAAACAATTCGCCTAGAAAAAAGCGTACTAGATAGTAACATGGATTGAAAGGAATTTCAAAAGGGGTTGGCTCTTACAAGAATGCTAATGAATTACTCGCTGTCCCATTTACCGATTAATATCATCATTAAAAAGCTTGTTCATCTTCTCTGCTCGTATTCTTCGCTTACTCCAAAACCTGCGCTGAAAAATGCTTGGAAGTACATTATAAGGAAACAGTTGCGAAATCTGGCATTGAAAATCCAACAAAACAAATCTACTGAAGAGCAGACTTGGTTTCGCTTTTTATTACAAAATTTTTGGTACTTTTCTGTTTGGCGGTGAGAAATGAATGTTCCACCTCATACGCTAAACAAATAATTTTCATAGTAGCGTTAGCAATCATTCGGAAGCCCAGATCTCTGGCTAGACCCGTACATAACCGGTTCCCCAAAGCACCCTTTTATAACGCTGTAAACTCTAGAATAAAATCATGTTTGAAACGTCCACGAGTTTCTTCTCATCTTATCATTACTTTCTTATTACTATTTCGCCTGACAAATCTATTCCCTTGGACTGTGAAAAACTGTTTTGACAGCACTGCAGGACGAAGCAAAAATATGTGCAAATCAATATCAATATTATTAAAAACAGCACAAAATTGTTAAAGAACAAAAATTCCGAGAATTTCTTATAACTTTTTGCTCAACCTGGTAGTCGGTGCTGAGAGATTTTACGTGCTGTGCTGGCAACATATTTGCAACTAGGAGAAGAAGCGCTGCCGAAAAATTGTCGTAGTTAGACAAACGTCAATTTGTCGCGTTCGCTAGGTAAAAAATCGCGCCGTCCCAGACTTCATTAATCGAAAACACCTTCACAAACTATGCAGTCGACTAAAGGAGAGCCACCGAGAATTAAGTATCGAGGTGCGTCTACTGTGTGAATCTCTTCGATGTATGCAGTACAAGATGCATGCCTAGTTGAAGAAATGTGAGTCGAAAGAATTTCATTCTGTGAAGCATATGGAGGACTGCCCTTGGATGAGCATCAGGGTGTGGAACATTTTTATTTTGCGAGTCTGTTAGGACAGATGCTAGAGCAACTTTAAGCAAAAAATTTGACAATCTATTATGTAAAATGCACAGACTAGCTTCATTAAGACACCACAGCACCTTTAACGAAAGCTCTAAAAGTCAGCAACATCAATAATGTGCCAGATAAATGAAAAGTCATCGTGTTAGGTGGTATGACTCTTCTTGACAGTGGGCTCGCTATTAGAAGTGGGCCTACGTTTCACACCAGCGCAACTCTTTTATAAGGAAACTATGCTTAGGATCGTATGCAGTTTGCACAGCTTCAAGATTAACTCAGCTAAAAAGGCAGACTAGAATTATGCTAGAAATATGATCAACGCCATGTAGAGTTAATACCACCATCGCCTTCTTCTTCTTCAGATAACAAGACATTAACAACTACTAGATATCAATTTTTTCAAATTTGCGACTAACTCCCGCAATTTGTAAGCACTACAGCGCAAAAAGAGTAGTTACAACCTCACATCAGAACAGAAAATGGCATGAGATAGGCACGCGAGCTATTGAAACAAAATTAAGTTAGAGCATAAGTTAGGAGTAAGGGCAGAGAGTTTGTAGTAATTCCTTACCAGTTGGATACTAAAATAACGAAAAAACACTTTGAAGAAATTGCACTATATAGCCCATCATCTGAAAAGGAATTTAAAGTCAATATCGGAAAGTGAACAAGGAATGAATATAAATAACAAGCTCTGCTTGTTTAAAGCCTACAGTTACCATCATGTCACTTCGTATAATTACTTATTTAACACTTCCTAGTTGGTATGTACTGATATTCTTGCGTCTACTAATTCATCAAAATTCAAAGCTGCACTTATGATCAGCTGTGGGGACGGGGCAACGAGCACAATAGCGTGATTTATAAGCCTAATACCGAGTTAAATGGCTAAAACACATTCAAACTCATCTCACAAACGCTTAAATGTTCCTATAAAGCCTATGTAACGCATCTCTCAACAATGTGTACGTGATAGAATCCTTCGACATGACTGCCTTTCTAACAAACGTGTCGAATAAGTCCGCAATGCATACCACCTGCAAGCTGCTAACGGAGCACGCAAGAGCCATAAAGTGTATGGGCTCCACATTCGGCAAGTTGTGACTCTCTTGAAAGAGTGTCTAAGTTGTTCAATTTTCAGAGGGTTGGAAATGGTACAACGACTAGTTTCAACCACTGCCATAGTTTTTATGTCAAGGGTGGAAATTGATCATCCGCCGTTACCCTAGTATAGGTATATAGATATTTGTTTTGTCGCCTGCTCAACACAAGAGGAGAAGAGCAAAGGCTTTCATTGTTGAACAAACAGAATATGCAGATTTTGCGATAAGTAACCACAAGCAAATTGGCACCCTTTTCAAAAATACAAGTCAACCTGCAGAAGAGCGCCTATAGCACGAAGTAGTACAGAAAGCAAAATAGTAAAAACATCTTGCATTATTTCACTCATCTCATCCATCATGCACAAAACGCGCTAATGTAAAGAAAAACATGTTTCAAAACGTTACTAGTGTGAGCATAAGAAAAGAACAAGAGGTAGATTTTCCAAGATTATCGTAAGAAATAATCATCTCTAGTGGCTACGAAGCGGCATAAGCTCGTCGGGCAAGATTTGCAGAAAATTCGACGCCCGAAGCGAAAAGTCGATAGAAACAAGTTTCCTTTCATCCTGCCCTTTCTTTATGACGAAGTAATCACAGCTATTACACTGCCCAAATAGAGCAAGTTTGAATATTTCGGTAGCAGTAGTTGAGATACTCATAATGCCCTGAAGCACTAAGTAGACCGCAACCGATTGCATGACCGCTTTTGCAAAAAAGAAGAACTCCCAGGTTCGCCCACACGGTAGAGACGGCGATTGCCAAAAATGAACCGCATAGAGAAGTGTCTTGCCGTCACGCCTCATTTCGCACCATACCGTTTGCGACTAAGATGACGATCTGTACCTACAATGGAAGAACACTTGCTCACGAATCCGCTATGATAGATCTATTGACTCAGGCAAGAAGGATAAAATGAAATGTCAAAGGCCTGGCTGATACGAGAAGACGCCATTCTCTTCACGCTGTTTATGACACAGAAGAAGAACTGTTTTATGGAACATGCGATGGCACAGGCGTCAGCGACGTTGGTGTCCTAGTTAAATCAAATTCGACAGTGAACATCGCTTCATCTGAGCATTTAACAACCCGTATAGGACGACTGCGGTTTGAACGATATGATTCAGTGCCGACTTGGACGATCTTCATTGCTTACGCACCAACACCAAGCTATGAAGAAGACGATGTCGGAGCGCTTCATATGGATCTCGAAAAATTCTCCAGAGCAGACCATACCTCCTTCAATGTCACTGTTGGAGATTTTAACGCAAAAATTTCGCCGAGGAAAACGTCTGAAGAACGTCACATTGGGACCCACGGACTAAATGGAATGAACAATGTGAAAGACTATCTGAGTTTATCATGACGTCTCAAACCATCCATGGTAACTAACACCTCTAAAAACCTCACTCTCAGCGGTGGATATGGGAGTCTCCCAATAGAGAGTACCACAACGAAATAAACCACATCTTAGTAAATTGAACGCTTTGCCTGAGCGATGTCGCTGTTGTTTCCACGTTCTACACGGGATCAGACCATCGCCTCCTTCGCGCAAGGTTCCGTTTATTGCGGAAAGGAGAGAAGATTGCTAAATTCAAATAGCGAAGTCCCAGAACTAGCACAGATTGGGATGTATTCAAGTCATAAGTCGGCTTTTGGAAAAATATCGCTGTCAACAACAGAGACGAAGAATAATCAGCCCGTAGATTATCTTCATGACAGCGATGTGAAATCCGAGAGTACTAAAGTCACGAAAAGACGCTTGTCTATGCAGACACTCGAGCTGATACGCCAACGTGGTATCACACGAACTACAAGCAACTGGGACCTTTGTTCGAACTTGTGTGACGCCTTAGAGAAGAGATAAAAGAAGACCCCAAAGAGCAGAAGTTATGGCAGTAGGTGCACAAGCTGGGAAGAGCTTCGCAAAGCTCAGCGAGGCTTCGCCATTTATAAGACCAAGATGATCGCACTCCAATGCCTTGACGGGACACTTACAGCTTCGGGATGGGCAACGGATAAGATCATTCACCAGTACTACTCAGATCTCTCAGCTAGCCATGTTCCCTTACCGTCACATGAATTGAAAAAGGTAAATTTGCTGTTTTACCGGTTCTCTCTTCTAAAATCCGACATACTATAACGTCGGTGAAGAATAGAACTTCACCTGGTTCAGACAGGATCAGAGCAGAACACCTAAAGAACGCACCACCAGTTCTCAACAACACCCTGGCTTGGCTCTTCACTCTCTACCTGCCAGAATACATGGTTCTAACTCAATGGAAAACTAGCAAGACAGTGTTGTTGTTCAAAAGGGTGACCTTTCCGACATAGGCAATTATCAACCATTATGCTTGCTCTCCGTTGTCTTCAAACTCTTCAGTCGAGTAATCGAGAACAGGATTAACAGAACACTGGACATTCACAAACTCACTGAAGTTCAACGAGGGTACAAAATACCGCTTTGTCTCACTTTCATCAGGTCAAAGAAAGCTTTCGATTCAGAGGCAACAGAAACGGTTAATGAGGCTCTGGATAACTAGGGCGACCTCACTCGGTGCATAATGATCCTTTGTTAATTATGTAGAAATTTTATGACCAAAATATCTTCAATCTACCACAAAATCACTAACGACATATGAAGAGGGACTCGATAAGGCGACACAATTTCGCCAAAATTATTCACTGTCACCCCCCAAAAAGTCTGCGAACATTAGAAGGGACGATATGGGAGTGAAATTGACGGTCGACAATTGCACCAACTCGTTTTGCTGATGATACCACCCTCATAACACCAAACATCAGCAGTGCGGAGCGTATGTTGACTAATTTCGACATCCTTTATGGAAAGATTGGCCTTCAACTAAATCTAGCGGAAGCGATGTTAATGTGGAACGAATGGGTTGGGAATGATCAAATCGTGCTCAACGAAACGAACATCTCTGAATGCTCCGCTGATGTCTATCGATATCGTGAAATCAATATGATGAAGACTCAGTTCCAGAGTTCAGCAGGAGGAAACGAGCGGCTTGGGGAACGTTTAAGAGCATAGAAGATGCAGTGAAGAGGACAAAGAACGTCCGACTCCGCTACCACCTTCTTGACTCGACGATTATCCCTACCCTAACGTATGCAGCAGAAACCTGGTCGCTACGTAAGCAGGATGAAAGATCACTTGCCGTTATCGAACGCGCAGTCGAAAGGTCGATTCTAGGAGTATCCCGTATCTTGCAAATGAGAGAAAGGATCCATCGTTCCGACCTACGTCAACGATCGAAAATCAGAGACGCCGTTCTACAAGCCAGGATATCGAAAATAAGGTGGGTCGGGCACGTGATGCGCTTCAACGACAACCGATGGACAAGAGCCGTTGCTGACTGGAAGGAAGACCACCGATCTGATGGTGCGATTTCTTCACAAGAAGCATGGAAGAAAAGTATGATTCTCAGGAAATCCCTAGAGCGAGGAGGACCCACTGAGCTACTCTTGCACATGATAGGGAAAATTAGAAGTGTTGCTGGTACCCTGAGTCACTCGACGATCAATGGTACGACAGGAGAGACTGGTGATGCAAAATTTTCTATGGGATGCGAATAAAACTTTGAAGATAAGACTTTTTTTCACAAAAAATGCCTTTTCTTAAGTTGCTAATTTACAATTACAATTTGGTGACCTCAATTGGTTATATGACGGTGCAATGTCGGGAGAGTGAAGCGGGTAAGAAAGAACTTCCTAAAACCTCCTACGTCAGCTCATTCATGACGTTTACAATCAGTGTTGCAACATAAAGTCGAGCGTTATAATTCAGCATGAACAAAAAAATTCGTGCCGCTTTAATATTTCAAAATGATTTTCCAATAGAATTTCATGGTTTTGGTGCCTCTCAGTTACGCATTTTTTGAGAACATTTCTGTGCAGAACTTGCAGATACTTGCTTCAAGATGGCGCTAGCTCCAGGCCCCATTAGTCTTGGGAGCTGCTTTACTAACATTCTCTCCTACACGCCATTCGTGTTTGAGTAGCAAGCGAATTTGTTCCCACAATACTTCTATCTAAAAGCAAGTCTAAGAAAGTCTTGTATTGAAATCATCGCAAAATGCGCATTTAAACAGCACTAAAATCAAGAAATTCAAACTACATTGGATAATAAATCTTCAAAGTAGTGTTCCGGCAAGTGACGTTTTTCTAGTGCAAAAGTCATCTTCAAAGTCCTATAAAAACCAGCATTGAATGGTTTTGCATATAGAAAACATATGATAGATAGTGCTTGAACGCACTATCAGTTGAAAAAAAGAAGTTGCATATGCTTTCTTGTTTAATTATAACAGAAAAAAAAACATAAGATGAAGTGATATATGTTCGCCTAATAGTATCGTCCTTACAACACCAAGCATCAACCAGGTGTAACAAATGTTGACCGATTGCGCCCATGGTAAGATTGGTCTCAGCCTAAATCTAACGAACACGATGTTTTTGGGGAACGGATGTGTTTTGAATGACCAAATGGTGCTCATTGAAACGAACATCTCTTAATGCTCCGGTTATGTCTATCCATGTCGTGAACTCAACAAGATGAACGATCTAGCTCGAGAGTGAAGCAGAGGAAATGAGCACCTTAGACGGCATGGAGGATGTAGTGAGGTGGACAAAGAACATCCAATTCCGTGCCTACCTCTTCAACTCGACAGTTATCCCTGCTATAACATATGCAGCAGAAATCTGGTTGCTACGTGAGCAAGACGAAAGGTCACTTGGTGTTATTGAACGCGCAAGCGGAAGGTTGCTAGAAGTATCCCATATTTCGTAAATGAGAGAAAGATCCGAAGCTCCGACCTACGTCAACAATCGACGATCAAAAACACCGTTCTATTCGCCAGGCCATCGAAACTAAGGTGGCTGGACACGTAGTACGCTTCAACGATAACCAATGCGCCATTACTGACTGGATTCCTCGGATGTGAAGCGCTTCTCAAAAAGACCATTGACTCTAAAGTCTGATTTCTTTACGCGAAGCTCAGAAGAAAGATATGTTGCTCATCAAGTTAGTAAAGCGAGGAGGTCCCACTGGGCTCGTCTTGCATGCGATAGGGAAAAACGAAAGTATTGTTGGTGCCCCCATGAATCACTCGACGATCAGCGGGACGGCAGGTGATGCAGGTGGTCCGCAAAGCCACTCTACTGGCACCGGCAGTATACATGAAGCTCTTGGAACTAACACTAATTAACTCAACAAACAGCCCTCATATTCGATGCGATAGTAATGCGATTAGGATCACCTGCACATCCAGGGCAACTATTGGACATCTGAATACTAAGCGTTCCGAAAAAAAGTTGGGCACACAGCCGGACTTGAACCGGCAATCTTCTGATCCGGATTCAGACGCCTTATCCATTAGGCCACGCGGGCTGCCACATTAGGAGATAGTTTTTTGGTTATCAACACTAACGCGTTTGAACAAGCAGTATAGAATAAGATTTAAGTAGAGAAAACCAAGTTGCACGTAGTCTGTTGGATCGTTATCCTTTTCTTTGTTTCTTTGTTTCTTTGTTTCTTTGTTTCTTTGTTTCTTGTTTCTTTCTTTCTTTCTTTATTTCTATCTTTCTTTCTTTTCTTTCTTCCTTTCTTCCTTTCCTTTCCTTTCTTTTTTCCTTCCTTTCCTTCTTTCTTTCCTTTCTTCCTTTCTTTCTTTCCTTTCTTCTCTTTCTTCCTTTCCTTTCTTTCTTTCTCTGCCTTCTTTCCTTTCCTTCTTTCTTTCCTCTCTTTCTATCTTTCCTTTCTTTTCTTTTCTTTTCCTTTCTTTCTTTCTTTCTCTCTTTCCTTTCTTTCCTTTCTTTCTTTTCTTTCTTTTTGGGGGAAGGGAGGGGGGGGGGGGGAAGGAGGAGGATCAGGACACCCTGGCCGAGTGGCTGTGATTCGCAGCACGGGCTAATCAATATTCCCCTCCCCCCTCACTCCAACGTTCTCCGGCAGTCTACAGTCAATGTTTTCTTAACGCCATGGCCAGGCTATCGTTTAGAATAAGAGAAGTCGTGCCCAACCAGTAAGTATTCCATGACGTTCAATATGAAGACGAAAAACGAAATGAATACTAGAAGTAGTAAGTTCGCTCAAAACAATAAAAAGCGCATGTGGCCGGTGATTAGCTCAATTTTCACAAGTCCAACTTGTGCATAGATCGGAAGGTCTGGTGACCGCAGATTCAATGTGGTGGTCCGCCACGATCGATCGATAAAGCTTGTGTGAAGTGCGGTTTTTGTCATGCGATTAGAAGTTTTTTCTCCGCTTCAAGAACAGCTATAGATCAAACGTATGACTCAGATACTAATAAATTTTTCTGTAGGTTCATGTGCTTTTCGTGATTCGAGCGGAGTAATGGTACGGTTGCTTATTCCATGTAAAATTCAACTTTATTTCTAAATACGGCGTTATGAAGGGTGTTTTGGAAAACCGGCTATGTTCCGCGCTAGCCAGAGATTTAAGCTTTCGACTGAGAACTAATAGTCTTGTGAAAAATTCTTGTCCAGTGAACGGGATCGATTGTCTACTTTTTTCCGGACAATGGGAAGGCACCTTTGTTTTTATTATAGCTAAGAACAGGTTCTTGCAGTTATTTGATATTTAACGTTTATACATTTGTTTTGAAATGGAATTGTCCCGAGAGCAAAAACGATCGTTGATGCTACACGAGTATCTTTTGAGTCATGGCTGTTCTGGCACGCAACGACACTCGTGTAGCATTTATAGTCGTTTTTGCTCTCGGGAAAATTCCGTCGTAGAACAAAGGTATGAGTGTCGTATATCAAAATAACCGCAGTAAGCTACTATAAGCGGTGATCTAAACAAAAACTTAGATGCATGAAAAACAGTCAAAAACTCAACATTTCTGATAATCATTTTTTGAACAATTCAAAAGTTCGACTTTCTATAAACCTCGGCGATAAGTTTTCTCCATTTTTTGAACAGTGCATGTGGTCTGCTATAGGGTAACTTATAGAGCTCAATACATAACAGACCACAAACATGGCTAAAAAAAATGATTATCAGGCATATTGAAAGTTGCGCGTGGTCAAGAAAACACTCGAAAGGAAAGGTATGATACAATTAACGATACCATCCAAGAGCAATTGAGTGGAAAACACTGCCATCTAGTAATATTTTCACTTGACACCACGTATAAAATGTTCTTCGTCGGCAACTCTCTATAGAGTTTAAGTTCCCTCGGGAGCATTGGCTAAGGACGAAGAGTACTGCCCGACTGACGAAGCTGTCAACGCCGAAAAAAGTGTATCGGGCTCTATAAGTTGTCTGTAAAAAACCACATGTATGGCTCAAAAAATGAGTGTCAGGCAGTCTGAAAATTTTCTCGTCATCGCAATAAATGACGAATATCGCGCACCACTTGCTGTATCGATTATCTTTTCCTCCGAAAAGAGTCAAATCCAAGATATATAGTGTTGTGCACTTTGCCTCTGAAGGAACGATATCGGATGCCTTCCTTATTGACGATAAATCGCCTGTGTTACGTTATCAGTTAAGGAGGTAATTTATGGCCACAAGACTCATGCACCTGCATTCATATAGCAAAAGATTTTTGCCTTTTCATTCACAACAGTGTGTTGCGCGAGTCGGAACAATTTGTCCAAGAAAATTCTACCTTTTTTGCATATTCTAAGCTATGAAGGACGAAGGGTCGAAATTTTGGCGTTCATCAAATTCTGAGAGATGCGCTATGCGATCGGTCTCATCTAGCATCATTAGAGGCGATTGAATGCATATCTGTCCTGTAGAATGACTCCTGATGGCCTACCAATATATCATGTCAGTGCTGCTCTCTTTTCATGCAAGTCTGGTAGCAAGTCATTGACCGCGGATTAATGGAAGTCTTGGTGTTTGTTGAGTGGGATCGCACCATTGGCCCTCGACTAGTCGACCACGTGTGTGTTGCGGGGTATCATATAGCTTTTCAGGAACCATAACCTCACAGCGTGCACGGTGCTATGTGACTGTGTTCTCAGAAATGCTCAACATATCGGTTGAAAATAAACGTTGTAGCAAAAAGCTACGTGATAGTACAACCAGTGAGAAACGAATATATCGCGATCATGACGCATAGCTCATTCCGTTGCGACGCATCCCACCGATAACATTTTTATTCATCAACAGTCCTGGAACATTATCACTAAAACACTATTCTGCTCAACTCTGTTGTAGAGTGTTAGCATTAGCACCAAAAGTGCTACAAAATTTTCGAATATTCTTTATTATTAGCAAGTCTTTATTAGTGAAGATGATTTTTGGTAATATATATGTATCAACTAGTCTGTATGTTTGTATTTTCCTTTTAAATTAAAGCCAAAGAAACCATCGATGAAATCTTCGCAATGGTCAACAAACATTTGGATATTGCATTACATTAAATGTATGAAATTTAATTAGGTTAGAAATAGATTAGAACGAGGAGTCTTCGTCGAAGTAGATCTGATTCGCAATAGATGACCCAGCAGCACATAAAAACATTACAGCCGTTGCATGCATGCGTTGTCAATAATAAATCTCACATCCTTTATCTTCAGTACATCTTGTTTTTATTAACTTATCCAAGAATATGTGGATCATATATGGTTTCCTTTCAAGTAAGATATCCGAGGACAAATGAAGAAACAGCCCCTTTCGCTGAACAAAAACTTTTTGTAATAATGTCGGCAATCATTTTAAGCTTAATTCTCTGGTTACTATGCTACCTGGCTTTTAATCCTTTCTATACTTGCTTCAAGATGGAGCTGTCTTTGGAAAAATTCTCTTCCTAATGTGTGAGGTGCGCTTAGAAAATGGTAGTGAAGTAGCGCGTAAGATTAGTGGAGCTTGTCGCAATGATATTGTTGCAGAAAGGAAGGCCTGATACTGGTTCAGGATGCTCAAAGTTAAAGAGAACAGTCTTGGCGATCAATCGCGCTTTGTTCATCCACAGGAGCTTTATTAATATAACGCTCCGCTTCATTAGAATTTTCTCCTAAGCGACATTCGTGCATGAGGAACAAGCAAATTTGATTCCACGACAGCTCCATCTTAAAGCAACTATAGGCATGTTGTATACCAAAATGTTCACAAGAAAACGCACAAATGGATGGTACTAAAAATGTGGTCTTAACTACTTCTTGTTAAAAATTTGGTGTTTGATGCTGTAGTGCTATACTTATGGATCGGAGTAATATATATTTATGTATGTACATATATATACACATGTATATAGATCTATACATGTATATATATGTATATATATATATATGTACATGTATACGTGTATGTATATTTACATGCGCATATAAATATATTCAAAAATGTATATACAAGAATTTCCAATATCTCTTTATATACATACGTATATGTAGATATGGTTGCATGTATATATATATATATATATATGTATGTAAATTTGTACACAAATATATGTAGATGTAAGAATTTGAATTTGATTATGAATATTTAAATTCAAACAACAGTGCTTGAATCACTCGCTTAACGTGCGAATTGTGCGGATTAGATCACTTGCATTTGAATCGTGTCCTCGCATCTGTACTACAAGATTGTAATCTGATATCCGCGTGTGAATTTCATTTTTCATCAAGTATTTCTAATCATTATGAACGTCTCCGAATAATGCTCGAGTCGTTTCTTCTTGGAATTCTGTTTAGCAGTGATGGTGCGATCCCATTTTCATCAAGGCGATCACCAGCTTTTCATAATTTTAAGGAAGGAGTCTGCTCCCAAATAAGCAATGATTTTACGAAAACACTTAAGGTTTGATGGGCTCCCGGTGTTCAACTAGCACCTACTTCATACTGAACGGCGTCATTACCACTGTGCTCTTCTTCACCACGGTACTCGATAAGACAGAGTAGTTTTTTATGAAAAAGCAATATAATAATGATGCAAACATGAAGGCGTGGCATCAGGAAGTGGCAGCGTGCTGTATGATAATCGACGATTGTTCTTCGTTTCGTTTGCTTATCTTAATCTCCAACCCAAATGCGGTTCTGTGGTCTGCTGCGGTTTTGAATTCGAGCGTAAATGTCATAAAACGTGTTTTCGGGAGATGATCACTGCGTCGAAGGAAGTACGCGCCTGCTGAATAAGATTCTCGTTATTGAGATAGTCTGCTGCATGTGTAGTTTCAGAGATTTTTATCTCCGCCGAATATTGTCTTGTTTATCCACCAGAAACCGTTCTACCACCTAGCAGGAGATTTTAGGAAGCCAGACTTACATGTAAGTTTTAATCTATATGGAGTACTACGGGGTTCATTTGGAAGTATATATAAAGTAGATTATCTCAGTTGATCTCCAGTCTCAATTATTTCTTACATTTTGAGACAGTGTTTGTTTCAACTATCTTGGACACAGTATTTTTGCTGAGAGTGGGTATGGCCTTGTAAAGCAACTCAGCGTGCGATAACTTTTGCTTTATTGGATTCTCATGATAATAATTTACTTTTGAAACACAACTATTGATATTATGCGGTTCGACGGTAAGTAAGAGAATTGGTTCATTGTTAAAGATATCCGCAGCGAAGCTGGAATCCTTTGCTGATTATATTATTCACTGGTACGCACCATAACCGCATATAGTCATTTCACGTTTCACCTCAACATTATCATAGTTACACTCTTATTGTTCTTCTTTTACAGGATTTTTTTTAGCAAAGTGATTCTTTCCTTTTGAACAGAAACCAGGTTTTTGTCGAGAAACTTATACAACAATGGTTGACTTCTCGAGAGCTCCATTTTTTCCAGAGCCCGAGGAGTCAAAATGACATGTAACCTGTTCAGTTAGAAGTTTAATGATGACATGCATGTATTTCAATGCGCTCAATTTGCTTGGGTTTTTGGCTAGGAGGAGTTTTTTTAGTAGAGTTTTTGTAGTCATTTGATCGCACTGGTTACGCAGGTTCTAATATTGCGCTCGGGTTCAGGAAAAGCCTGCTTAATACGTTGCACCAACAGGGATAGAATGAGTTTCCGCCACAAAAAAGTGGCTGCCAACTTAGAGACTTTCTAGAGTTTTTTTAATTGAAACAGCACCGATGCATCTCAAAAATCCTAACTTTCCGAAGTAAAACTACACCTCTGCGATAGGAGCGTATTTCTAACTAATATTGCACAACTTCATCGCTGATATTGTGCAACAACTCGAAAATATCTGTTCTACAATATCAGACGCGCAGAAGGTTTGGAGGCATGTTTGGAGGTATTTTTAGTATGTAGCTGGAGTGAGCGTGAATGAGTGCGCATTCATCGCTATGTATGATAGTTATTTGAAAGAGCGTATTACTGATCCATACCGCCGTAACATCTTGCTAATTAAACTCTTTGCTCAAATTACTTTTTCAGTTGTGTGAAACTCATAAAATTAGCGCCGGTCAGCAATCAGCCTTATAAATCAGCATTGGTCGGCAATTCACTCTTCTTTCGTTGACCTGGTACAGCTGATACATCGTTGAATCTTTTCATCTCTTCCAGTACAGTGTTTGCCAACGCAGCATTTTTCTGTTCACTATAGATAATTCTTTTATTTACAATCTACTTCTCAATGACGGTCATGATTGGTTCGTAGAAGTCTACTGGCTCCATGTATGTGAGCATTATGTTGCTTTGAACGTAAAACGAATCGTCACTGTTTGCTAGCCACAAAGCATCCGCATCTTTTTCGCATAGATCAGTAATAAATAGTCCTGTGGAGGAGGATATCCACTCCAAGCAGGCAGTGGACTGAAGGTCTCCATATACTGATGATCCTTTAAAATCACCTACATCTGGTGAAACTGAAATCCTTCATTTATCGGTAACTGGACAAGTCATGGGCAATTGTCTTGACGGCATGCAACTAGAGAGAAATACGGAACATCCGATTTAGTGCACATATCCTTTGTCAAAAATCACCACGAAAAATGATACATATTAAAAATTAGTGCTCATAGAACGATAGAACAAAGTTTGTTGTTTAATTACATGGAGGTTCCTATCTTTCGTCTACATTAATAGTCGCAAAATTGCTGACAGTTATCGATAAATTGGCATAGCATGCAATGTGCAGTTTTGTTTCTGACATATTATGCATAATTCTTTTCTATTTTCAGTTACTATGCTGTCTTTTGCTCTTGTTTTAAATTTGAGCATATTAAAACTAAAAGACCAACGTCGTCATAGTTTTTACACAACTCACTACAGTTCACTAGATGCTGAAAGTAGTATGACTACGCAGTGGACGAGATTCTTTCTTCACACAAAACTTTCACGTGGTCTGGGCCTAGATTGGTCAAAACTGACTAAATCCATCCAGTCGAACAATTTTATAACCTCAACAGAGAAAAATCCATCGCCTATGTCTCAGTCGCAAAAAAACAGGTTCTCAAATGCTCACCGGTATTTGTGTGTTCACCAGTTGATTAACAGAAACCAGCCGCACAGAGTATCACATAAAGAGTATTGTACTGGTCTCAGTTCAAAAACACTAACCTGAACCTGGAGTATTCCTTGAGGTCACAAGTAATTATCGGGAAGTGACCTTCACTCAGAGATCCTCTCCATTATGCCTTTGTGTCCCATGTGTGCATGGTGGAGCGTTTTGTATCACTTTGACTTAACCATCTCGATGCTTTAAGAAGGGCGCAAAATGCGTTACTCATTTCACCAACATATTTATCCCCACACCCATTACTACAGACTGCGTGCACCGTAACCAAACTTATAAGCTTATCTACCGTTATATAACTTTGCGTCTCTTAAAAACAGTTATATAACGGGCAGTTATGAACTAGTTGACGTCCTAATGTTAGGTAGTGATTGATGGCTTGATTACTGTTATTGCATTCTATGGACCGACACCTTTTTGTGCATTGCTCTATAGATGCGCTTAGATCGTTAGAAGGAAAGACTCGGTTGGAGAGCAACTTTTGAAGGCCAGGTTTTCAGAAGAAGTATCGAGCTTTCGGTGTTGAATAATCCCTAAGGAATGCGCCATGCATTCGATTTCATAAACATAGTTAGAAGTGGCTGAATGCAGATTTAGCCTCTACATTGACTCGCGGTGGCACACCGATCTATCAACTCAGTGCTGCTATTCTCCCAGGTAGGCCTAGGACCATCATGCCGACTTTGAAAGGATGGAAGGCTTGATGAGCCATGAACGCAGATTCGGACTGTCGACCACGTGAGCGTCGCATGGTACCTCTAACCACTACGCGCACGCGGCCGTGTGAGTTTTCATAGGCAAAAAACATATTCTTTATTACAGTTTCAATTTACCGAGCGAAGGTAGATGAAACAACCTTGTGGCTTATATTTATATACATATACATATATATGTACATGTATATGCGCATGTATATATACATATATATATATGTGTAGCATTTGTAAAAAAATTATAACCAGAACAGATTTATGAGGAGCGAAATTACAATTCGTTGACTAATTTTAGCGAACAGTCTAGAAGTGGTAATGAAAAATACAATTGTTAGTAATGAAAGTGAGACTGATATAAATTCGATTTTTAACGAAGGCAAGCTTTTACTTTTTGAAGATTTTTTCGTTTCGCCACACAAGTAGGAGATCGTGATACTGCGCATCACTAGATTGATATGATCTTGGAATACATTCTTTTTTGAAGTGAAAACAAGGACTGCAAACTTTTGTACGCTTCTTTTTCTTGATCCGTCCTTAATATTGGCTAACGTTCTGGCGGATTCGCCGTGTTCAGGCCCCAAAAAGTAGAAGTGACATGGTCTACACACTAGAACATTTCAAACCTAGCAGAGAAATTCAACTCTTGAATTTACGATTACTAAAAAAAGCTGAAAATATAAAAAGAAATTTGTGTCCTTAGTTTCTTCTGATTGACTATGTCTTTGTTAGAACGGAATGCGTGTCAATTTGACCTTTCGAAGCAACTAAGATGGCGAAATCACCGAAACGTTGCTCAGCCCTGAATAAAAATCGGTAGTAGTGAATTAGCGTCCAATTAGAAATGAAAAACAAACTTCGAAACTGTACCCAGCACATCAGACTTCTTATAATAATATGAGCACTTTCTCATAACCACAAGCAGTTACAAGAGAAGAAAAGAAAACTGATGTTCGACCAAACTGAAAAGCATTAGGTTTGGAACTAAGTTCTGTATTCCTTTTTGTTATTTTCACTTGCTTACAGTGATTTTACTTCTTAAACTTTTCATCGATTTGATGTCGCATTCCAGCGCATACACACAAGCATTCTAGAAGCCAACTACTAGCAGCCGACTGCAACTCTTTGTGTGCTAGTACTCATTTTCACCTGTATCACCTGTTGTACCTTTGACATTGAGTGAATGAGTCAGAAACCTATCATTTATCCCTATCTCGCACAAAAATAGCCCAGTGGGTTTTCATAGCATCCTCTCTGTCAGGACTCGTTAAACATCATAGGTTTCTTTTAGAGATTTTGTGAAGAATTCTGAGCACCTGATTGGTGCTCTTCCTGTTGTACGTTCAACGTACCGGATATTCCAGCTCCTAACGACACTTCTCCTCTGATTCTCGTTAGAACACATTACATGTCCTGCTCACCTGATCTGCGATAGCTTGTCGTGTACAAGGGCGTCTCTGATTGTTGATCATTAACGCAGATCAGAACTTTGTTTCTATCATTTTCGCGGTAAGGGATAATCCTGACAACAACCTTTTGAGCACGCTTCCACCAGCGGGGAGTGATTTTTCATCTTACCTACGTGACGACCAGGTTTCTAATGCATATATAAAACCAGAAGAAATTGTTGAGTTGAAGTAATGAGCACGGAGCGGGATGTTTTTTGTCATGCTCACTACATTTTTGATAATCTTGAAAGTCTCTAGGCAGATCGCTTCTTCCTACTCAAGTTTAGAGCAAAGTCGAACATCACATCATTCTCCTCACCTAAATCGGCGGAGCTGGAGCGTTCTAATATAATCATTGCATTGAGCAAGAAAGAAGCATTCGAAAGCATCATATTCCTTATAAACATAGTTTTCGTGAGGCTTGATCCTCCGCCAATCTTGCGACTAACGCTCTCGGAAGGTCAACATTCCTTCCGCATGGGTGATGCTAGGCATTACAGAATAATGTCGTCAGCAAAATGAGAATGATGCAATTTCAATTGTCGACTTATCCAATCTTGTGTTTCCCATTCTAATGTGCGTATGAAGTTTCGGAGGGTGGCAAAGAGTAATTTTGGTAGGCTGGTATCGCCCTGTCGAACTCTTCTTCTTCTATCAACAGTGGCATCATTGTACAACGGCGATACTTTTTCTATGAGATCCTTTGTGTAGCCATGGAAAATCGTATCCAATGAGTAGACTTGTTCCGGCTATTCAGAACTTCTTCTTTATTATACCACCCATGACGCTTGAAAATGTTCTAAGCATGATACAATAGATGAAAAATTGTAGAGAGCATAAGAAACAAAAATATTGAACTTACCGGGAGACTACGTTAAACGTCAATCTAGAGATATCAAAAAAGCGAATACAAATCGACTGGCATAAGTTGACCCAAATTCAGATCGCTCAATGAAAGTTAGGCGTTGATTAGGTACAACAACCACGTGAATGTTATCGTCTAATCCATTCAATCATTCACATTGATCTCATGGTTTTTACAAAGATTTATTCTAGAGGAAATCTGAGGACTACGTATTGAAGCGCTTTTTCGTGCTTTTTATGCATTATATCCCCTTTTGGGTTTTTTCCTGCTATACAGCCATGAAATAGTAGTCTTTTCGAAAGTTTTGATGCGGAATATCTGTGATAAAGATCGTTCAGGCTGCTTGCATTACTTTCATGGTTGCTTTTGTGTCAGCTGGTGTTTTCGTCGGAAAAACTGAAGTCATTTTTAACAAGAAAGAAAGGTGAGTGGTGTATTTTCATACGTTATTTATTCTTCGTTCTCGTTAACATCGACATGAACTGTCTTCCTCAATGACTGACAAATCGGCCGGGATTAGTTCTCATCATCTCACTTTTATCTCGATCGTTTGAGTTGATACACGGAGATTTCTTGCTGCGCTTTTTCTAACCAGTCGTTAACTCTCAATCAACACAGACGCAGATTAGCGAACGAGATGTAGGATTAAAAAAATTTCTCTACAGCGGATAATGTACACAGACTTCTTCTCTGGTGTTTTTAGTTTTAAGATCGAGGAGACTGTTGACGATGAAAAGAGTGCAATGACAGGTATGAACGTGATAGATAAGAGACGTACCGAGATCTCTCCACTATTTTTGCGCTCCATGGCGATTAATTGCTTTTGTGGCACTAGAAGTAAAACAATGTAACACCAGAAGTAGGGCAAAGACTGTTCCTTTCATAGGCGTATGATCGCTCGTAAATGGTGGATACTAGCTATTTTGAGTAATAAATGCATGAATTTTGATACACCGATTGTGTTCTGTGGCTCGGCTTATTGAGGCTAACTGTAATGGGTGCGCGTCCCGATACAAACTTCCCGTTTGCTCTCACTCTTTTCCCTATTTTTTCATTCTCATTATTTTTATTTTATTTATTTTACATGCTTGACAGTTCTTGCGACATCTACGATTGTGACATGACAAAAATTAGCAAAAGATCAATTTATTTGCAAAAACTATTTATATCAACTCATAACAATACACACAAACCTTTAAAAAAAAAAGAGTTGACGATGTATTAGATCTATACAAATGTGATTCAGCCTTTTTTTTTATTTAACAATAGAAAAAGTGAAATCGAGCAATTTTTCTCGTTTGAAAGTGCCCTGAAAACACTATTTATTCACACGCTTCTTATATACAAAATGTTTTTGTGATGGTTTTCATAGGGCTTTGAAGATGACGGCTATTGTACCCGAAAAGCGTCATTTGCGTGAAGTTAACTTTACAGGTTTGTCACCCAAAAATAGTTGAAAATACTCAATTTTGGTATCATTCAATTGAGTATTCTCTTATGAACACTTTGGTGCACAACTTGTGCATACTCGCTCTGAGACGAAGCTGTATTGGGATCAAATTCGCTTACTACCCATACACGCATGGAGCGTAAGGGAAAATGTTAGTGAAGCGGCGAGCATTGATAGCGGATCTTGGAATGAACTCCATTCTAAAGAAACTCCGAGGTCACGCAATCCTATTGCAAAAATCATATTAAAGAGCCAAAACGGCGTGAACTTTGCAGTTTTGCTGTTGAGTGGTGCATCCGTTAACACATTATTCATCCCACATCTTCATCACGTTTCTAACCATTTACACTTAACCCCGTCTGAGTTCGAGTTTCTAGCGAATTTGCCGAAATAATTGCTATAACATCTTAAATTCTTATTACTCTCATTCTATTTGGTCGGTCTCACTGTATATTTTTCTACTGAGCGAACGTACTACTTCTAACATCCATTTCGTTGTTCGTCTTCATATTAAACGTCGTAGAATACTTACTGGTTAAGCAAGACTTCTCTTAATCTAGAGGACAGGCTGGCCATGGCGTTAAGAAAACGTTGATTGTTGACTGCCGGAGGACGTTGAAGTGAGGGGGGAGGGGGAATTTTGATCAGCCCGTGCTGCGAATCACAACCAATCGGCCACGGCGTCCTAATCCTCCTCCTCGCCCCCCTCCCCTCCCTTCCCAAAAAAAAGAAGGAAAGAAAGAAGGAAAGAAAGAAAGAAAGAAAGAAAGACAGAAAGAAGGAAAGGTAAAGGGCTTAAGTGGTATAGTGGCAGTAAAGACTAACAATCATCAAATGAAAGCGTATTAATGGCGATAGCTGAAGAGGTTATTGGAAGAAGCTAATGTGGTTTTCTAACACCCCTACAAGCTTTTACCAGGTAAGTACTTTCACTTGGACTAGAAAAGTTGTCGGAGCAGTTCTTGAAAGAATTTACTGCCTCATGATGCGAAAAGCATTTGTTTCCTCAATGTCTGGATCACAGTATTTCCTATGACGTAGAAACGATACAGCGGACTACGTGCAACTTGGATTTCTTTACTTACACTATACAGCTTGTTCAGACACGTAAGCGTTGATACCCAAAAAACTATCTTCTAATGTCGTAGCCCGCGTGGCCTAATGGATAAGGCGTCTGAATCCGGATCAGAAGATTGCCGGTCTAAGTCCGTCCGTGGGCCTAACATTTTCAGAACGCTTAGTATTTAAATGTGTAATAGTTGGCCTGGATGTGCAGGTGATTCTAGTCGCAATATCACCGCATCGACTAAGAGAGGTGTTTGTTTGAGTCAATTAGTGTTAGTTTCGAGAGCTTCATGTATACTGCCGGTGCCAGTAGAGTGGCCTTGCGTACCACCTGCATCACCTGCCGTCCTGTTGATCGTCGAGTGAATCATGGGGGCACCAACAACACTTTCATTTTTCCCTATCGCATGCAAGACGAGCCCAGTGGGACCTCCTCGCTTTACTAACTTGATGAGCAACATATCTTTCTTCTGAGCTTCGCGTAAAGAAATCAGACTTTAGAGTCAATGGTCTTTTTGAGAAGCGCTTCACATCCGAGGAATCCAGTCAGTAATGGCGCATTGGTTATCGTTGAAGCGTACTACGTGTCCAGCCACCTTAGTTTCGATGGCCTGGCGAATAGAACGGTGTCTTTGATCATCGATTGTAGACGTAGGTCAGAACTTCTGATCTTTCTCTCATTTACGAAATATGGGATACTTCTAGCAACCTTCCGCTTGCGCGTTCAATAACACCAAGTAACCTTTCATCCTGCTCACTTAGCAACCAGAATTCTGCTGCATATGTTATAGCAGGGATAACCGTCGAGTTGAAGAGGTAGGCACGGAATCGAATGTTCTTTGTCCACCTCACTACATCCTCCATGCCGTCTAAGGTGTTCATTTCCTTCTGCTTCACTCTAAAGCTAGATCGTTCATCTTATTGACTTCACGACATAGATAGACATAACCGGAGCATTCAGAGATGTTCGTTTCGATGAGCACGATATAGTCATTCAAAACCCATCCGTTCCACAAAAATATCGCGTTCGTTAAATTTAGTGGGAGACCAATCTTACCATGAGCGCAATTGGTCAACATTCGTTCCACCTGGTTAATGCCTGGTGTTATAAGGACAATCTTATTAGGTGAACATATATGACTCCATCGCTTGTTTTTTTTTTCTCTGTAATGATAAAACAAGAGAACATATGCAACATCGTCTTCTCAAGTGATAGTGCGTTCAAACACTATCTATCATATGTTTTCTATATGCAAAATCATTCAATGCTGGTTTTTATAGGACTTTGATGATGACTTTTGTACCAGAAAAACGTCACTTGCCGGAACATTACTTTGGAGATTTATTATCCAAAGTAATTTTAATTTCTTGACTATAGTGCTGTTCAAGTGCGCATTTCGCAAAGATTTCAGTACAAGACCTTCTAGGCTTGCTTTTAGATGGAAGTTTTGTGGAACAAATTCGCTTGCTACTCATACACGAATGCCGCGTAGGAGAAAATGTTAGTAAAGCAGCTCCCAAGACTAATGGGGCTTGGAGCGAGCGCCATCTTGAAGCAAGTATCGGCAAGTTCTGCACAAAAATGTTCTCAAAAAATGTGCAATTGAGCGGTACCAAAACCATGAAATTCTGTTGGAAAATTATATTAAAATATCAAACGGTACAAATTGTATTAGTCTTGCTGAATGTTAACGCTCGACTTTATGTTGCATCACTGATCGAAAACGTCATAAATGAGCTGACGCAGGAGGTTTTAGGAAGCTCTCTCTTACCCGCCTTAGTCTCTTGACATTGCACCGTCAGATAACCACTTGAGGTCACCACATTGTAGTTGCAAATTAGCAAATTAAGAAAAGGCGTTTTTTGTAGAAAAGTCTTAGCTTCAAAGTTTATATAAAACCATCCCATAGAAAATTTAGCATTACCAATATCTCCTGTCTTCCCGTTGATCGTTGAATGACTCGAGCGGGTACCAGCAAAACTTCTACTTTTCCCTATCACGTGCAAGAGTAGCTCAGTGGGTTCTCCTCACTCTAGAGATTCCTTGAGGATCATATCTTTCTTCTATGCTTTTCGTGAAGAAATCGCACCATCAGATCGGTGGTCTTCCTGTAGAACGCTTGATATCCCGAGGAATCCAGTCAGTAACGGCTCTCGTCTATCGGTTGTCGATGAAGCACATCACATGTTCGGCGCACCTTATTTCCATACCCTGGCGTGTAGAACGGCGTTCTTGATTTTCGATTTTTGACGTAGGTCTGAACTTCGGATCCTTTTTCGCATTTGCGGGATACGGGATACTCAGAGCATCGACCTTTGAACTACGCGTTTGATAACGCCAAGTAGTCTTTCATCCTGCTTGAATACCGACCACGTTTTTGCTGCATACGTTAGGGTAGGGATAATCGTCGACTCAAAACGGTGGGAGCGGAGTCGAACGTTTTTTGTCCTCTTCACTACATCCTCAATACTCTTGAACGTTCCCCAAACCGCTCGTTTCCTCCTGCTCAACTCTGGAACTAAGTCGTTCACCACCTTGATTTCACGGCATAGATAGACATTAGCGGAGCATTCGGAGATGTTCGTTTCGTTGAGCACGATTTGATCATTCACAACCCATCCGTTCCTCATGAACATCGTTTCTGTTAGATCTAGTTGAAGGCCAATCTTTCCACAGGGATTGTCGAAATCGGTCAACATTTGTTCCACTCTGCTGATGCTTGGTGTTATGAGGGCGGTATTATCAGCAAAACGAGATGGTGTAATTGTCGATCGTCAATATCACTCCCATATCGTCCCTTCTAATGCTCGCAAACTTTTTGCAGGGTGACAGTGAATAATTTTGGCGAAACTGTATCGCCCTATCGAGCCCCTCTTCATGCGTCGTTTGTGATTTTGTTATAGATTTAAGATATTTTGGTCGTGAAATCTTTATATAATTCACGAAGGATCATTATGTGCCGAGTGGGGACGCCTTGGTTATCCAGAGCCTCTATAACCGCTTCTGTTTCCACTGAATCAGAAGCATTCCTCTGATTGATGAAAGTGAGACAGAGCGGTATTTTGTACTCTCGTGAAACTTCAGTGAGTCTTGTAGTCGTGTGAATGTGGTCTACGGTACTAAATCCTTTCCGGACCCTGCTTGTTCGCCCGGCTGCTCTTCGTCCAGTGTTCCGTCATTCCTAATCACGTTTACTCGAGTGTAGAGTTCAAAGACAACGGACAGCAAGCAGATTGGGCGATAATCGCCTATGTCGTAAGAGTTTCCCTTTTTGAAGAAGAACACACTCTTGCTAGTTTTCCATTGAATGGGAAAATAGTATAGTGACAGGTAGCGAGTGAAGAGCCGCGCCAGGGTGTTGATGAGAACTGGTGGTAGGTTCTTTTGGTGTACTGATCTGATCCCCTCTAAACATTTTGTACTTTTATTCTTTACCGACGGTATAGCATGTCGGATTTTAGAAGAGAGAACCGGTGAAACGGTAAGTTCTCTTTCGTTCAATTTGTGTGACGATAAGAGGACATGGCTAGCAAGGAGATCCAAGTAGTACTGGTGGATGATTTTCTCCGTTGCCTATCCGGAAGCTGTAAGTTTCTCGTCAGGGCGTCAAAGCGCGATCATCTTGGTCTTATGATTGGTAAAGCCACGCTGGGCTTTGCGAAGTTCTTCCCAGCTTCTGCAGCTTCTGCCATAACTTCTACTCTTTGAGGCTCTCTTTTATCTCTTCTCTGCGGCGTCGCGCTAGCTCGAACAAAAGGTTTCGGTTGCTTGTTGCTCGTGTAATACCACGTTGACGTATTAGCTCGAGTGTCTGCAAGGACCAGCGTCTTTTCGTGACTTTAGCAGTGTCGGTTTTCACAACGCTGTCGTGAAGATGTTCTACGGGCTACTTATTCTTCGCCGGTGTTGTCGACAGCGGTATCTTCGCAAAAACCGACTAATGATTTAAATACATCCCAATCTGTGGTAGATCAGGGACTTCGTTAATTAAATTTGCCAACTTTCTCTCCTTTCCGCGAAAAACGGAAAGTTGTGCGGAGGAGGCTATGGTCTTATCCCGTGTTGAACTTAGAAACAACAGCGACATCGCTCAGGCAAAGCCTTCGATTTACTAAGATGTGATCTATTTCGTTGTGGTACTCTCTGATAGGAGAGTCCCACAATCACCGCTGAGAGTGAGGCTTTTGGATGCGTGAGTTACCAAGGATGGTTTGGGTCGTCATGATAAACTCAGAGAGCCTTTCACCCTGTTCATTCCATTCAGTCCGTGGGTCCCAATGTGACGCTCTTCAGACGTTCTCCTCGGCAAAATTTTTGCGTTAAAATCTCCAGCAATGACCTTTGAGAAGGTATGGACTTCACTGAAAAATTTTCCGAGATCTAAATGGAGCGCTTCGACGTCGTTTTCGTCATAGCTTGGTGTCGGTGCGTAAGCAGCGAAGATGGTCCAAGTCGGCACTGAACAATGTCGTTTAAACCGTAATCGTCCGACACGGGTTGTTAGTTGTTTAAATGAATATATTTACACTGTCGAAGTCAATCTGACTAGGACACCAACGTCGCTGACGCCTCTGCGATCGCATGTTCCATGAAACAGTTCTTCTTCTGTGTTATAAACAGCGTGAAGAGAATGGCGTCTTCTCGTCACAGCTAGGCCCATGACGTTTCCTCTAATCCTTCTTGCCTGAATTAATAGATCTATTATAGCGGATTCGTGAGCAAGTGTTCTTGCATTGTACGTACAGATCGTCATTTTAGTCGCATACGTTATGATGCGAAATAACGCGTGGCTGCGAGACACTTCTCTTTGCGGTTCATTTTTGACAATCGCCGTCTCTACCGTGTGGTGCAAACTTGGTAGTTCTTCTTCCTGCAAAAGAGGTCATACAACCGGTCGCGGTCTAGTTAGTGTTTTAGGGCAGTATGAGTATCTCAACAACTGCTACTAAAATATTCAAACTTGCTCTATCTAGGTAGTATATAATAGCTGCGATTACTTCGTCATAAAGAAAGGGCAGGATGAAAGGAAACTCGTTTCTATCGACTTTTCGCTTCGGGCTTCGAATCTTCTGCAAATCTTGCCCGAGGAGCTCCTGCCGTGTCGTAGCCACTATAGATAGCTATTTCTTGAGCCAATCTTGTGAAATCTATCTCTTATTCTTTACCTGTGCACGCACTAGTAGCTGTTCGAAACATGTTTTTTTTACAAATGCGCGTTTTATGTATGATGGATGAGATAAGTGAAATAAAGCAAGATGTTTTTACCATTTGGCTTTCGGTACTACTTGTGCTATAGGGGCTCTTCGACAGGTTGACTTGTATTTTCAAAAAAGGTGCCAATTTGCTTGTGGTTGCTTACCTGCAAAATTTTTATATACTCTGTTAATTCGACAATGTAAGCATTTGCTCGTCTCCTCATGTGTTGAGCAGGCGACAAAACAAATATCTATGTAACTACACTAGAGTAACTGCGGATGATCAATTTCCACCCTAGAAATAAAAACTATGGCAATGGTTGAAACTAGTCGTTGTACCATTTCCGACCCTCTAAAAATTGAGCAATTAAGACACTCTTTCAAGAGAGTCACAACTTGCCGAGTGGAGCCCATACACTTTATGGCTCCTTCGTGCTCCGTTACCAGCTTGCAGGTGGTATGCATTGCGGACTTATTTGACACGTTTGTTAGAAAGGCAGTCATGTCGATAGACTCTATCACGTACACGTTTTTGAGAGGTGCGTTACATAGGCTTTATAGGAACATTTGAGCCTTTGTGAGACGAGCTTGGATGTGTTTTATCCATCGAACTCGGTATTAGGCATATAAATCACGCTATTGTGTTCGTTGCCTCGTCCACACAGCTGATGATGAGTGCAACTTTGATTTTTGATAAATTAGTAGACGCAAGAATTTTAGTGCAGACCAACTAGGCTTTATACAAGCAGAGCTTGTTATTTATATTCATTCCTTGCTCACTTTCCGATATTGACTTTAAATTCCTTTTCAGACGATGGGCTATATAGTGCAATTTCTTCTAAGTGTTTTTTCGTATGCTCTAACTTAATTTTGTTTCAATAGCTCGCGTGCCTATCTCATGCCATTTTCTGTTCTGATGTGAGGTTGTAACTACTCTTTTTGCGCTGCAGTGCTTACAAATTGCGGGAGTTCGTCGCAAATTTAAAAAAATTGATATTCTAGTAGTTGTTGATATCTTGTTGCCTCAAGAAGAAGAAGGCGGTGGTGGTATAACTCCTACATCGCGTTGATCATATTTCTTACATAATTCTAGTCTGCCTTTTTAGCTGAGTTAATCTTGAAGCTGTGCAAACTGCATACGATCCTAAGCATAGTTTCCTTATAAAAGAGTTGCGCTGGTGTGAAACGTAGGCCCACTTCTAATAGCGAGCCCACTGTCAAAAGAGTCATACCACCTAACACGATGACTTTTCATTTATCTGGTACATTATTGATGCTGCTGACTTTTGGAGCTTTCGTTAAAGGTGCTGTGGTGTCTTGTTGAAGCTAGTTTATGCATTTTACATAATAGATTGTCAAATTTTTTGTTGAAGTTGCGCTAGCATCTGTCCTAACAGACTCGCAAAATAAAAATGTTCCACACCCTGATGCTCATCCAAGGGCAGTCCTCCATATGCTTCACAGAATGAAATTCTTTCGACTCACATTTCTTCAACTAGGCATGAATGTTGTACTGCATACATCGAAGAGATTCACACAGTAGTCGCACCTCGATGTTTAATTATCGGTGGCTCTCCTTTAGTCGATTGCATAGTTCGTGAAGGCGTTTTCGATTAGTGAAGTTTGGGACGACCCGATTTTTACCCAGCGAAGGCAACAAATTGACGTTTGTCTAACTACAACAATTTTTCGGCAGCGCTTCTTCTCCTAGTTGCAAATATGTTGCTAGCACAGCACGTAAAATCTCTCAGCATCGACTACCAGGTTGTGGAAAATGGTTCTAAGAAATTCTCGGAATTTTTATTCTTTAACAATTTTGTGCTGTTTTTTATGATATTGATATTGATTTGCACATATTTTTACTTTGTCCTGCAGTGATATCAGAAGAGGTTTTCCAAAATGCAAACACATTTCTGAGTTCTTTGAGAACTGTGCTATCGAAAAATTTCCACAGTCTGAGGGAATAGATTTGTCAGGCGAAATAGTAATAAGAAAGTAATGAGTGAGATGAGAAAAAACTCGTGGTCTCCTGAAACATGATTTTACTCTAGATTTTACAGCTAAAAGAGTTCTTTGGAGAACCGGTTATGTACGGCTCTTGCCAGAGACCTGAGCTTTCGAATGATTACTAACGTCACTGTGAAAATTTCTTGTCTAGCGTATGAGGTGGAATAATCATTTGTCGCCGTTTAACAGAGAAATACCAAAAATTTTGCAATATGAAACGAAACCAAGTCTGCACTTCAGTGAATTTATTTTGTTGGATTTTCAATGCCAGTTTTGCTACTACTTCCTTGTAATGTGCTTTTAAGGATTTTTCAGCGTAGGTTTTGGATTAAGCGAAGAATACGAGCAGAGAAGATGAGTGAGCTTTTTGAAGATAATATTAATCAGCAAATGGGACAACCAGTAATTTTCTAGTATTCTTGCAAGGGCCACCTCCTTGTGAAATTCCTGTTAATCCATGTTACTATCTAGTGCGCTTTTTTCTCGGCGAATTGATTGACTTAATTTAAGTAAACTTTAGCTTCATTAAAAGCCCTCGTTGGAAACGAACTATTGCTTCCGCAAGTAGACCAGATATTTCGAGTGAGCTTTTTCACTGATTTTTGACTGAAATTAATTTTCGCGTGACTTATTCAAATAATTTATCTTCCTTTATTGTAGCTCACTTCATGGCGCATAAAGTACAGAAAAAGCAATGCATTACTCCCATCGGACAGTACATTTGGAGGGACCTCTTTTGCTGAACAAAATCTTCTACTGGGCTGTCAATCATCAACAAAATTCTCAGGTCTCGAAAACTTGAGAATGTGCTTTAAAATTCTTCATTGCAATGCTGTAACACGAAAAACAGCATTATGTTCCGCAAGCACTTGCATTCCGCTAAATGAAGCTTTTTCCCCTTAATTTTCTACAGACCACTAGATAGCGTAAGGTTTTGTAGATTTTTGAAGTGTGCTTGTCTCTTCGAAAAGCCCTTTGGCAGTAGTGTTGAAGAAAAGTAAAATTTTGTTCCACACACGTTGAGCCCTATTGCACTGAACTTTGTAATTTATTTGAATTTTTTTCTCCATTTCGCAGAGACTTGAAAGTTTTTCTCATTAAGATTTATAAAAAAAGCTTTGGTCCATCGTATTCTGAATATGGACTTTCCATCTCCACTTAGCTTTGCCAAATACTGATCCACATACCACCAAAACGTGTTGGTTCCATGCGAATGTCGTACTAAGCGAAGCTTCACATTCTTTTGGCAACTAAAGCGCTAAGAAAAGTCCTTTTCACAAACTGAGAACACTGACAGAATTCGCAAATGTTAAGCTATCGAAAAATTATTAGAACTCTGATGGAAAAGCTTCGTTTAGCAATAAATGCTTGAATAAGAAACACAATTTTGTTTTTGCTCTTATTGCCCAACAATACAGCCATACTGAAAACGAAGCACACGATTGAAGTCTACAAAATTTCAGCTATTAGATGATTACTGAAACTAGAAAAAGGCCAAAAAGGCCCGTTTTTCTCAAGGAATCTTAGTAAGGAGCGGATAATAGAAGTGGTCCAGTTTTGAGAAAAAAAACTCAATCTTATTTTTGCTTTTACTCCGCACTAGGAAGTCTGTTTAGAAAATCAAACGTATTACTGGCACTTGCAATCTGACCTATCGACCGGTCGTTAAATCTCCAAAAAAGCTCTCTACAGCGAGAATTGTTTGGATGAACAACAAAATTTTCTCTTGCTTTTTTCAACGAAAAATTGAAATTTTTTGAAAATTATGATAGACCATTGAAAGCATTTTGATTCAAGCTATCGAATGATTACTTAAATATAAGGAACGACCGGAGAGTAAGCATTTTCTGATTGCTCGAAACAGGGCACGGCTAACGAAAAAGTACCATTCAATCACTAAATCGGCAGTGTTTGCACACTCGAATGTTCTTCGCTGATAATATCTTTCTAGTGAATACAGCGTTATGCGAAGACTTTTCAAAAACTAGTACATTTTGAAATTCTCCGCAATTTGAGCTCTTGAATAGTTACTGAACTTTAGTGCAATCGTGTTGAGCGAAAAACTCTTCCTAAAATTGACCGTGCGATATGGAAAAAAATATTTCATAGCATAATGTATTCAACAATTCTTATCGAAAATACCACTGAGAGTCTGATATGTGAGCTAGATCTATCAAAAGCCTAACTTCTTGCCACGCTTCGGATGACCTGATATCAATCCATGTCCTTCGACAGTCGCAGTCTTCTCTCAAATGTTCACCCTATTTTCATCTATTTTTCATCTCCTCAACGCAGTTCAGCATTCATCTCTGTAGGCTCTTATATTTAGTTATTTTCCCACTGCATAATTTGTTGTAACATCTAGTGCTTCTTGATTATTTCAATCTTTTGGGGGTGACGAAGACAAAACAAATTAACGTGTATTAACGGAGGCACCTTTGGAATTTCACTCATATTTTGATAGCGGGCAGCTTTTATGTTAAAATTTACCATGTACTCCCATTTCATACAGTGAGTACTTGAAGGCTTTCTGATTGTAAGAAATACAATGAAAAAAGCAAATTATACTAAGCTTGTTTCGAAGTATTTATGATCAAAATATGAAGAATCGCCGCTGTGAAGCACTGAGATCAATTCAGAAAACCCTAAAAAATAATATTTAGCAGCAACATTGTGCACTGGTGAAAGTGTAGCTTCCTTGGACAGAATTTGTCATCGATATGTGAATCAACTATTCAACAAAATTGTCGCAAAACGTAGTTCTACAATATTTGGGGAGTGCTCTATAGAAGCCAAGTCCCATCTGTAGAATCTGTCGATATGACTGGCTCATTGTTCTAGCTCACAGTGGATGGGAATTGTCTGTAATCTCTTTGTGCGTCAAAACTTGCTCATCGAAAGCGGAACTTGCTAAAAATGGCAACATCCACTGTAACGACAGTTGTGTGAAGTCGGTACGTCGGCATTTGAACAGCGTCATACGCCTCAGGCTCATTCCCACTTTTGTTTGAATGAGAGTATATTATTCTCGCCTGTATATTATTATCTTGCGCCATCAAGATATCCACAGGTCCCTCTGATAGCCCTTCGAGGGCCAGCTTTCAAAGGGGAGCGGCCGTTAAGCCATCTCTTGCACGGCAGTCATACAAACGGCTCTGCCTGTCTGCGTGCGTGCCTGGCTGTCGGCCTGCTTTCCCACAAGACGCGACGCCACCATTAAAGCAGCTGAGTGAGATTAGACCTTGCTTGGTGATCATCAAAATGATTCCCATACTCCTTTGAGAGATAGAGAGAACTCTGCCCGATTACCTGCGAGGATATGTGGCGCGCCACCAGACGACAGATAGGGGAATTAAGAGCGGGTGCGAAAACGTGCTTCCCTCACGCGAGGTGAATTCAGGCGATAAACTCACTCTCTGTCCTGCGCTAATTTGGCACACCTTTTGTCTAAAAAAACCCGGCCGAAAGCTTCCAATCAAGTGGTTGGAAGTGCACGAGATGCGGCTAGCAGTCAGCTCAATTGAATGAGCTTCTCCGTGTCCTTCTCGGAGAGACGAGCAAGCTACGCGTGGGTATTCATCCCCACTATGAGCATCTATAAGCCATACATAGATTATAAGGAAGGTAGACACAGAAGAAAAGCCCTCTCGTACAGCAGCATGGGAAGGCGAGAACGGAGCAGTCGATAAAACCTCAGTGACATTGTAAAACTGCCTAAAGGTGGGATAAAGGTGTGGCAATCTGCACCCATAACGCACCCACACTTGCATACGAATCCATTAGATCTACTTATCCATTAAGCATAGGGAACAACGTCACCGACGTGGCTCGAACGCGAAGAGACTATTCATTTCACGCTGTCCATGGCACCGAAAAAAGGTTTTTGCTCGGAACACGCGATAGTAAAGGTTTCGGGGACGCTATCGTTCTCATCATAACGTATGTGACTATATAAGTCGAGAACGGATAAGCAGCCAGTAAAACCTCAGCGACACTGACAAGAAGATCCATTCAAACATCCCGATGGCTTGGATCGGACGCTCAAGTCTGAGACGATGTGGATCAACACCAGCTTTGAATAACTCCATTGTGTGTTCCATTTCATGACGACAACAGCGGCCAAAATCCTACCACTTGCAAAATCACATCGAAAAACGAAGATAACAAATCAGCAGCTAAGCTATAGAAGAAAATTCAAGAATAAAATAGAAGAGAAGCTTCTTCTGCAAGCTTTACAAGATTGTCGATAGAAATTCAGCACCATATTTGCTGTACAAGATTAAAAAGTGTGGAGTAAAGCTGTTCATCGAAGAGAATATGCAGTATCATTTTGCTGTGACAAGTATAATAACCTTTTGTTGGATGACAAACACAGAGCTAAACAAATATTCATAAAACGATAAGAAGACCCATACAACAGCTATTGAAACTGCACACATAACGAAACTACACTTATGAATTAGCAGCTTTGAAAAAGAGGGAATAAAGAAGGTCTGGTAAGTAATGTAGAAGACTGAAGAAACGAAAACTCAGGCTCAACGGAAGAAAACCAGAAAATATAGTCCCTTACTCAGAGGATTCATGAAAATTGCAAGGGGATAATTTCAACGTTCATCATTACTGTAATATGATAAATAGAAAGACTTTGCTGGATGTTGGAATGGTCGCCGTGAATTTTAACCTACATATTTTACGGAGCTGCAAAGGACATTCATAATCGAACAAGAAATAAGCAACTGAACCAGTTCAGACCATTTGAAGACAATACCCTGATCACTATTTACATCCGCGTTTCCCGTTAAACGAGCTCTTGAATAAGTAGAACTAAATGAATAAAACCTGGAAATTGCCGAATTTTAGATCCCTGACCGCTACGTAGGAGCTGTAACTTGCGCAAAAATAGCAAAAAAAAAGCCTAATCGCGCAAAACCTGATGTACTACTGATCGCAAAAAACTTTGTCAAAAATAATAAGGTGACTCGGTTCAAACCTGCAGCAAGAATTTAGCCAAATCGATTTTGTAAGATAAGTGCACATTCAGTTGTAAATATACAAGTGTATTTTGAAGCCATCAGCATGGATCTCATCACATAAACTGCAAAGACTGATAGTTCGAGCATTAATACTTGTCGGTCATACTAACTCGGAATGTATGAGCAATGCTCTCAGTTTTATCTTCAGGACCCAGTACATTACACTGGAAAAAAATAATATTTTAATTCACTGATATCAATGCAGTAGATCTCAGTGAAGACACTTATGGTGATGTTGGAATGACGCTTGAATCACTCAACAAACGAAGCAAGTCTTATACTTTGGCTATTTGAACACCTAAACTATGAAATGGAAAATCAGCAGAAAACGGTCAATATGAGAATTTACTTCAAGATGTCTAAAGAAAGTATTTTGTTTAAAACATAGGGTGTAGTCACTAAGATCACGTATGTCATAATACTGGTGGCAGCAGTTGGCACACAGATTTCGCAGAACGGATTCTCATCCACACCCTATCAGAGCCATTGACCCGATATATCCTCATTTTGTAGAAGCTAGAGATCTTTGCTCACTTTTCTTGAATTGTTAGACAAGAAAAAATTCAAATGCTATGTGTACAAAAGCGAGAAAATAATATTATGGGTCAATGCATTATTAGGAGATCTAACCTACGTGAATTCGACCTATTCGCTGGTGTCATAAGAATAATCTGAACTGCGTGTACGGCTGCTGGTATAGCTATTAACTATCTGTAGTCTCTTGCGTTGAATCGCTTGACCTGAGCAGACACTAATCGCACCATAAAGATTGAGAAGCGTCACTGAATTAATAACAATAAAGCGGTATGGCGCAATGATTAGAGGCTCTCTGCATTACACATGTTGTTGATAAGTTACTATTTCAATCCCGTGCATGAAGCTCATCATGACTTCTATTCCTCTGCTTCCCTCAAATTGATATCACATGTGTCTGGAACAGCACCGGGTTGATACATCGGTAGGCCATTGTGAGTCATTTTTTGAAGCTAGATATGCAATGACTTCAAACGGTGTTCGATTAAGTCGGATGCACGGCGCATTTCTCAGGAACTGATCAACGCCGAGAGCTTTTCTTGACAACGAGGCAAGTATGAGGTGAGCTGTGTAGTCTCTGTCTATGTAAACCGTTTTTTGAATCATATGCCTTGACGGGGAGCATAACATTTTTTTAACAAAAACATTGTGGTTGCATGAATCACATTGGAGATGCATATACGTCGATAGGTAACATGCCGGCAAGGCGAAACTGAGATTATAAGGGAAAAGAAGGTTGTGGAAAGCTAGAAACACTTATAATAAAAACGATTTGCAAGTGGTTCTAGAAATCATTTATGTCTTGGGAATGGAAAATGTCGCTGTTGCATCTCTTATGGCTACAAAACGCTAACGAAAAACAGCAGCTGTTATCATCACTATAAGACTTGTAGATAATTTTTTTAATAGATATTTCTGCATCCGTTGTTGATATAAACACCTATTTCAAATATATTACAAGCGCTTGCGATGACTTTATGTTTGATATTTCCTTTGAAACTCATTTCACTTTTGGTTTGATTGGCGAGTCGCTCTTCTGTCATGAAAATGGCGTCGTTTGGTTTCACGACTTCTCATACAAACATACAGCACTAACTGGTGCACTAGATGTCATCTAAGGATTGTCCATATGCGGGTTTTCCTGATAGTTCGAAGCGATTCCTACTGAAAATGTGAGCTTTTGTGAAATAGAATGCAATGAGCGTTTGAGCAATCAGCATCAACCACTAAAAGGTTACAGTTGAAACTCTTCATCGACATATTACCCAATAGGTTCTCTTAGAGAAAAGTCAGTCACATTAGATGACAGATTGTTGAACATTATACAAGGACGATTTCTGTGAAAACGTCACCGTTAACTACGTGAGACCTAGCCAAATGTTCATGCGTTGCGTTGTATGCACTCGAATGGAATGACTGTGGTTTTGATGGAAGTGATAGCACCTCTAGTTTATTAGTAGACTCAAGCAACATCTATCCTTAGGTAAGTCGGAAAATCAGCGATAAAATTGGTTTCAATATATCCGTAAATTCCAGTTTTCCTCTTCCTCAAGAGCTATAACAGACATCCACTACACTTCCGACGACAACAAGGATCTTGAATTATGGAAGGAAATATTCCCACAAGATTTAGAAAAGGTTGGAATTTTTCGCCTCCTTCGGATGCATCACGTGAAGTTTTGGAACAAACTTTGAACGGAACCCTGACATTTTTCACTTGTCTTTCGTCTCTGGAGGGAGTTTATGTTGAGAATGTTGGCTCGCTCTTCAAACATTATTATTCTATTAAAAGAACTCTTGTGAAGGTAATCTGCAAGAATACCACATTGATTTACACTGTATGGTCATAGGAGCGGAACGAATTAGGGAATACAGTGTTGTTATGTTGCTATATTAACCAGCGCAGAGACGAAGTGTTCCTCTCCGGGTGTCTAATTAGCTGTTGGTCTTTTTCGCTAAAGATAATTTGAATATTCAAAAGGTCAATGGAGATTTTATTATGCGTATCTTGATAGTTAAAGCATTCAATTTGCATTTCCGTATTAATCGCTGGCTTAAAATTTCGTCTTATTTGTGAACGAAGTAAATCACTTCGGGCAGAGCTCTTTGCTATCTCGAGCATAACTGGACGGAAGCGCTCCTTTGGGCAGTCGATCGTTTTCTCGGCAATGATAAGTCTCTGAGCTATGCTTCAAGCTTTCAAACTCATCAAGCATCGTTCAAGATGAATGAATGCATATTTGGCCTTAAAAAAACTCGTGGTGGCCTATCGATGTATCGGTTCACTGCTGCTATCCTCTCAGACAAGTCGGGTACCCATTACTGATCACAAAAGCTTGATGAGCAGTCAGAACCATAGCACTGGCAAGAAAATGTCCCAAATCTTCTTCCTCAAAGAATATCTGACCTCAAACCAGACCCGTTTTGAGTAAAAATAGCGGGCTCTCCTTATCGGAGTGAACGTGGTCTTGTTAAACCGCACGTTGATACACGTTTGAAGCCAAAGTAATGCTCCAAAGTCTATGTACATTCTTAATTTTGCACCTTTTTAGCGGTGGCATGATGCCACCAATGACACCTACGATATAGAATGGTACGCAAAACTTTTGACACCACGGAAAAGTCAAAATAGCATTTTATTCGGGTGTGGTGGGCCGATGATGGTGTAGATTTTGTCCTTTCCTGCATTTTTTTTTCGCTGACAACCTCCTTTTCCTTTCGTTTGCTCTTGCTTTTTCTTATTTTTGATCAACTAGGAAGCCGCATGTCCATGTTATGATGATAAATAGAGGTGGTTCGAGACTCCAACTACGTCCAGCGGTATGCTGTGTTGACAAGAGATTTTCCGGGCTTTTCGTTTTTTAAACTACTTTTCTAGCACATGAGTTTTGCCTTTTTACTATCGCTAGAGCAGCTTTTTGCCGTCATTTTGATATATAACATTCACATATTTGTTTCGATGCGGAAGGAGTATGACCACACTTGAAACTGTCGGCCAGCATGTACATCATAAACGACGGAGACGTTTCAGTTGCGTTCAAAACAGCTTGCCGTAGTTTCTTGTGGTGGGCCGGCTCCTTGTTTGTGCATCAAATCTCCATTTTCCTCAGTCTTGTGTTTGTTGAAACGATCAAAAAACTGCAGTTCTCCCAAGTGTTCCCTCACCTTAAACCGCATTAATCCTGTTGGAAGTCTCATCAACACTTAAATCCATACGATATTCGTGTAGGATCAAAATTGTTTTGCCTTTCAGGACAATTTCATCTTACAAGAAATGTGTGTTCTATATCAAAAACTGCGAAAAAACAGCTCTAAACAGCATTTGAAACAACAACTCAAATCCATGAAAAGTGGTCAACAAAAACGGAAAAGTCCGGACAATTTCTTGCCAAATCAATATCTATCTAAAATTGATCGATAATTTAATATAAGCCTTGTCGAAAAAAATTTCTACCTATTCACTGAATTTGGCGATTGATGGTGATAGAGATCGAGTGCGTCCCAGCTGCCTTGCTCCAGAAATCCTTTCGGTTAAATGCTCATCGATATTTATACACATAGAGCCTTTAAGTGCCACGCGAACCGCAGAAATCCGACTAACTTCATTGCCACGGATGGATGTAAAATGGGGAACAATATTCTAATAGCTTTGAGAATCAGATCCCATTTCCAAAGGAATATATAGAAGACGGATTCGTTCGTTCACTACGGGGCAGTATGCAGTTTGATTCTATAATCAAACTAAAAACGAGTGAGAATTTTTTTTTTGAAATGGAGTGAGGGAGAGGTGGAAGGAGGTGGTAGGCACAGGACGAGGAAGGAGGTGCAAAGTTGTCTCTCGATAAGCTTTCGATAATTTGAAGTGCAACTTATTGAATAAAGTGTCGAGCCGACATGTTCATTAATGGAAAAGTCAGAAAACAGGCTTGGATTTCAAAAAGGCTCGGTTCTTGTCCGTCCGCTAGCACAGATTTGTGAGCCCATTCCATTTGCTGGGCAAGATTTTTTTGTCAAAATGTTAGTAATCGTTGGAAAACTTAATTTTCTGGATGGCTCGGTACGTAGGCGGTTTCCTGATAGGACTTTTCCAAAAAAACTCTAAGATTCAAAACAGTGTTCTATGTCGGCAGCGAAATCTAACTAATACTTCGCTTAAAGCATGAAAACGCATGAACGTTCTGAGAAAATCTTTTACTACACCAATCGATCGATGGCCGTGTTGAAACCTCGGCATCCACCTTCGCCCCGCTTCCCGCTCCGCACTCCACACCCTGTAGATTAGCCGGAAAACACATGCAGGCGGCACCTGCCACCTGTGGTCCCAAAGATTGTCGAGAGACTCGAGCGAATACCAGCTAAACTCCCATTTCTCCCTATTACGTGCAAGAGTAGTCCAGTGGGTCTTTCTCGCTTTAGGGATTTGATGAGTATCATATCTTTCTTCTATGCCTTTCGTGAGAAAATCGGACTACGGGTCGGTGGCTTTCCTGTAAAGCGCGTGATATCCCGAGGAATCCAGTTAATAACGGCTCTCGTCTATCGGTTGTCGATGAAGCGCAGCACGTGTCGGGCGCAGCTAATTTTATATCCTGGCGCGTAGAAAGGCGTCTTTGATCTTCGATCGTTAACGTAGGTCGGAGCTTCGAATCCTTTCCCACATTTCCGAGATACGAGTACTCCTAGCATCGACCTTTCAACTGCGCGTTCAATCATAAGTCAGGGTAGGGATAATTGTATACTCAAAGGGTGGGGCACGGAGTCGGATGTTCTTTTCCTCTACACTACATCTGCGGTGCTCTTGAACGTTCCCCAAACCGCTCGTTTGCTCCTGCTCAACTCTGGAGCTAGGTCGTTTATCATATTGATTTCACGATCTAGATAGACGTAGCTGGAGCATTCGGAGTATTCAGTTCCGTTGAGCGTGAATGGAACATTCAAAACCCATCCGTTTCTCATAAACATCGTTTCCGTTAGATTTAGTAGAAAGTCAATCTTTCCACAGGCGTTGGCGAAATCGGTCAACATACGTTCCGCTGTGCTTGGTGTTGTGAGGACGGTATCATCGGCAAAGCGAAGATGGTTTAATTGTCGACTATCAATTTTCACTCCCATATCACCACATTCCAATGTTCGCATCACTTCTTGATTGGTAGGAATGAATAATTTTGGCGAAATTGTATCAACTTGTGGGGTCGATGGTGATATTGTTGTAGAATAAAGATCTTTTGGCCGTAAAATCTTTATATAATTCACGTATAATTCACGAAGGATCATTATGTACCGAGTGGGGACGCCCTGGTTGTTCAGAGCCTCTATAACCGCTTCCGTTTTCACTGAATGAAAGGCTTTTTTCAGGTCGATGAAAGTGAGACAGAGTTTGCTTGTACTCTTCTGAAACTTCAATGAGTCTTGTAGTCGTGTGAATGTGGTCTATGGTACTAAATCTTCTTGGGAACCCTGCTTGTTCGCATGACTGTCCTTCGTTCATTGTTCTGTCAATCCTGTTCAGCATGACTCAAGTGAAGAGTTTTTAGACAAAGAACAGCAAGCAGATTGGGCGATAAATGTCTATGTGGAGGTCTCGCTCTTTAAGCAACAACACAGTTTTGCTAGTTTTCCATTGAATGGGTACCTCGCATTCTGACAGGTAGCGAGTGAGGAGCCGAGCCAGGGTGTTGGTGAGAACTGGCGGTAGGTTCTTCAGGTGTTTTAGTGTAATCCCGTCTGGACCGGGTGTTTGCATACAAAAACATTAAAATAAATAGCGTTTTCAACGCACTTCCAACAAAAGAAAAGGTTTTGCACATCTTCACTTTTACTGTTATTATAGCAAAAAAAGCGGCGGAATCATATTTGTACGCCAAATACAATCGCATCGTAGAATATAAATTTCTACGCTGTGTGCAATATCATTTTTGACCACCAACTGACTGTTCCAATACGTATTCAGAAGCACTGGCGCTATTTATACTACCGATAGCATTGGTAAGGTCTCTTTTCTCATATCCCCTTGTAATGACGTTAGAAATCTACGTTTAATAGGAAACTGCAGCATGGTATTAGGTTGGGCAAAAAATTCTGCGATGTTTCTGAAAGCTTCATTTTTTGACTTGTGTCGTTTTTTACTGGTAGTTTTCTCTATATTTGTCAAGTTCAGTAATTTGAGTAGTTGAGTCGAGTCTACGATCAGTTGGTGGAGAAGTATCCAAGACTGGTCCGACGAGAGGACAACATCGAAGAGTTGGATGGCGTCGAACTTCTTCCGCGCAGCACCTACAGTCCAGACGTTACTCTTTCCGATTATGGCTTCTTTCGATCAATGCAACACCTTTTGAATAGCCGTTGATTTGAATTATTTAATAGAGTTGAAGAAAAATGTCAAGAATTTTACGATTCATAGGAACCGCAATGGTACTGCGAGCAGATCATAAACTTTGTGGAATAATGGAAGAAAATCGTGGAAAGTGGTAGTCTATACTTTTAAGAATAGTTATTGATGTTGTTTTTTGTTAGCTTTTTCATGAAAACGGAGCATTCAAAATTTTCGCAGAACTTGTAGCTCAACCTAAGTGATCCGACCACAGCGCCTGCTAGGCAAAATGTCAGCGTTGTACTCAAAGAGCTTTGTCGATCCGGAGAACGTGCATGTTGAAGACTGAGCATCGAAATCCGGGGGTAGAATGTTATTTTCCACTCGTCCATAACGCTCACGAAAGTGCTAACTGGTCGCCATGCTTTTTTCCCGCCTCTTCCACCAAACAATTGCGTGTTATATCAGAATTTCAGGTACTGAAGTTTTCGATGAAACTATTTTGACCAACCCACGATCTTTTGATTACGATTTTTCCGACGATCTGTTGCACGCTGCGGATAAGAACGATCTCTATGATGAATTACTTCGTCAACTTCCCCCATTCAACTTATACAAGCGAGGCATCGATAGTGGCACTACACAGGCAAGTAATTTTTTCTTAAAATCATTTTTAGAGATGTATGGTAGTCAGCTCATCTTCCTGATTTTCAATCAAATGATGATGAATCAATAATAATATTCAAAACAGTATATTATCTGATAACATATATTGAGCCTATCACGAGGTCTGTTATGGCAATTATACAGTGCCAAACACATTTTCGGGCATTGTAGTCTCATCAGTGGCAGGGTGCCTTTCGGTTCTACCAGTCCATTGCAGGAAGATACACATGTAAAGAAATCGATGCCGAATTGGCAAAATATCCGCTTGTCAAGTAATAAAATTCCCCGGCACTACAGCGACCAACAATCGATCGCTCGTGGCTGCTAAAATAATGCCGAAAGATGTGTCTAGCACTGTATAAGTGTCATAACAGACCTCATGATAGGCTCAAGAAATGTTATCAGATTATATTGTTTTGAGCGAGGTCTATGGAACTAACCGAATGCAAAGATGTGATTCAAAGCAGTCATATCAAGCTAATTCAGAAGTAGCTGTAGTTTCAAAGCGTGGTTTTTTGGACCAATAACTAAGTTTAAACACATCTTTTCTCATGGAAATATGAAGCATTACAATCAGCACATCCGACAAGAAATAAGTTTTCTTCTTTCTGTCACACAGAAACTGATGCCTCAAACGACCTTTCGAAAAACATTCTGTGCATCGTGTTGGTCGTGTACACGTTTCCCTGCAAGAAGTTGTCGATATGCTTGAAGAATTGGTAGTCGATGGGCACGAGTTCCAGCGAATATGGGGAATGAGGCAAATTTCGTAGCCCAATTCGTTCAACTTTTGAAGCATTCGTTTTGCGCATGTGGCTGTCGTCTGGCTGCAATTTAACCACAGCTACTCATGCATCAATCTTTTCACTATCTCAGTTCGCTCAAATAGCGAACGACCTTAAAATGGTCGACGTTGAGTTTTTCTGCAACATCTCGTATAGCTTTAAGAGGACCACTTTCAGCGATTGCTCTCATCTGGTCACAGTCAACTTCCCATGGCAGGCCACTATATTATTCATTTTCAAGGCTCTCGTCTTTTTTAGAAAACGTCTTGAACCACCGCTGAACTGTAGGGTTGTTAGTAACTTCTGGGCCAAATGTGTTCTTGATGTTGCGAACTGTTTGCTTTACGATCCATCTGAACCTGAATAGGAAAACTGCTGAAATTTACTTTTTGTCCAATAACCTCTACATAAAGAATAAAAAGGATAAAGCTCTCGGCGTTGATCAATCCCTGAGGGATGCGCCATGCATTCGTCTTCAATTTTCAACTTCGTTTGAGGTAATTGAATGCATATCTGCCTTCTACATTGACTCGCGGTGGCCTCCCGCTGAACCGAGTCAGTGCTGCTCAACGTCCCAGACAAGTCTGAGACCAGTCTAGTACCAATTTGCCAACCCCGGAGGGATGAATGGCTTGGTGAGCCATGAGCGCGAGATCGAACCATTGACCTTGTGTGCTACGCAGAGCACCTCTAACCACTGCGCCACATGCGCTCACAAGGCTTACTCAATCCTTTACATAGTCTTAAATAAATATAAAATAAACAGAATATACTATGTCATTAGCAGCAGAATTTACAACACTGCCGATTAAGTGATTTATTGCACTTGACAGCGCGTGAAAATTGTACGTTGTCGCCTACTCTATGTAATAGGACGAGAAGTCCCGTGAGAGTATTGGCTATGACGAAGGATACTGCCCAACTGACGAAGCTATGAACGCCGAAACACGCGTATTGGGTTCTACAAGATGCCCATATAAGATCACATAGCATGTAGGCTCAAAAAATATTCATCAGGTCATTATGATTGCGTAAAGGTGTAAAATCTTGAAGAATTCTCCTTTTTCAACCTCTTCTAGCGATGGTATGATGCTACAGATGTATGTCTAACAATGTTAGGTGATGTACAGAACTTTGAACATTGGACAGGATTCGAACCCATATTTCACCTTTTGCGGCGCACATGCTAGCCATTGCACGACAGGTGCTCCGTTCTGCCATCACTCTCTTTTCAGCAAATGTATGAGGACGTATAAATGGAGTCATCCAGCACAACTTTTTTTTTCTCCAGTGAGGCATAGGAATATAACCATTCATCTCATCTTTTGGAGTTTCAGTGAAAGTGTTGCATCAAAATATGGGTTGCCAACCAAATTTCGTGGCAGCAAAGATTTTTCAGCAAAACCTTCTATATTAGATTGAAAAAACAAACGTTTTCAATCAAAATATGCACCATTACAGTCGAAATTATCTGCCACTTTTCGTTAAATTTTCGATGCCCGTGCCACAGAATTTTGGCGTTTTTGAAGGAAAATGCTCAGACAGGTGTTTTATCACGTCATCGACTTTGCAAACAGATTTCTTGCTAAGAGATGTTACAGCCGTCTGAAAATATGGTAATCTCTTGGGTCAGTATTTGGGCTATACGGTGGATAAATAAATATTCCCGCCCTAATTCTTTAGTATTTTGCAATATCGAACGCACAATATGTGGACGAGCGTTGTTTTGACGCAGCTTCGATATAGCTGTCGTAACCGATTTTGACGTATTGGTGGCTCCTTCACAAGACTTTCTGAATCATCTTTGTGTAGCTCGTAGATCATCTGCCTTGTGGTAAAGTGCTCTACATAGGCCTTGTGTCGCTGCGGTAGCAGAATGACCGAATTAAAATCATGCATGAGATGTTGACTAATCATGAGTCGTGAAAAATACATCCTTAAGTAAAAGAAAATTTATGCAGTTACAATAACCAGAATGGTTTGCATATGGTACTTTTCTATTTTCAGCTTAAAAGAAGGAACGAGCCCTTCCGCTAGACAAGAACTTTCATAAGAGTGTCAGTAATTTATCGGAAGCTTAAATCTCTGGCTAGTCCCTGTGTGCTTCTTTTTGAAAAAACACCTTCATAACGCTGGTAGCATTAAAAATAAAAATAGGTCCTATACCAGGTGCGTGCTTTCACTGTTGCTTCGCTGGAAGCACGAAAAACATATGAACAAGTCGAGGAAATCTTGCAGTATGAAAGTCATACGTTTTATTCGGAGTTCCTTTCCAAGCGGAGAGAAAATCTGAAATTCAACAACAACAATTGCACTCCACTGTGGGTTGCGCCAACGCGGTCGATCGATCGATCGATCAATCGTAGAGCGCTGTATCGAATCCACGGCCAATGGACATTCAGCCCACGCACTAGGTGACAAGCAAATGTGCCGCATATGTGAAATCTATCTTACTTTCCCTGCTGCACTGCACTGGAATGGTCTTTTTATAAATTTAGTACAACTTTGAAATTCTCGAACTCAGGCTATCAAATGGCTGCTTATGATTTGAAGACGAAGTTTTGCTTGCGAGAAGCATGCATGCGTGAGGCGCAAATGTTTCCTTTTTGCTACAGGGTTATAAAAAGCTTTTGAAAAATAGCTACGTAATGCAATCGATAGAGATTTTTACTTTCGGATGATTACCAACACTCTCATGAAAACTTCTTGTTCAGCGAAAAAAATCGTTTCTTCTAGTATTTTTACTGCATTTTTCGCAGTGTTATTATGTTTCATATACATCTAAGAGGTCTGAGTGGTGAGCAAAAGCAGGCGGGACTCGAACCCGCGTTTCATCCTGTCCGCACATAACAGTTCTTACTCCAACGTTTCACAGAAGCCTTCCGCACAAGCAAAATCGTTTCTTCATTTGTCCCTGGATAACGGAAAGGAGCCTTAGGTATTCAAATTTCTAGATCATGAGCTTTAGAATGACATAAAACACTGTAAAAATCTAGAACGTTATAGAATTTCTCTTGATTGCACAAAGTCTAGAAAATTCTGGAATCTCAAGCTTTTCTAAATTAGAAAAAAAACGCATAATTTTGCACTCATAGGAAGCAGCAGTGTTTCTAACGATACTCTCTTGCTGTCTTGGACACCATGATAGAAATTTCCTTTGAATTTCACAGAGCATCCAGTCTTATTTGTGTGGAACTCAGATGTAATCTAATTGTATTCATTTGCGGAGTAATATGGGGTGTGTGTTATGAACAATGAATATGGGAAAAGATCAGCTAAAACCACCTTTCCCGCACCTTTTTCAAGCTGAGGAAGGCAGTGCTAAAGTGTTTACAAGTTTTATAATTTTACCTCTGTTACTCGAGTTTTTTGATTTACAGGTTATAACATTTCTGTGTTCACGTTTTGGCAGTAATTATTAGAATTCAGGTACCGGTGGTTACAAGACAGTGGGACTCCTGGTACACACTGGCTGCCAGCAAGAGCGAATTACATGTTTTCGCTCCGACAACGCCCAGCCCTCGACTATCTACTGTTACAATCAAAAAACTATTAAACAATAAAGGCAGACACACCACTACTGGTCTTTCATCTCCAACTTCTTTTACAAAAAGGACAAAGATAGTCAAGTCGCACATAACAGTTCTTACTCCAGTGTTTCCACAGAAGCCTTTCACACAACCAGATCGGGCGACTACAGAAAAGATGAGACATACTACCATTAGTCGTCTGTCCCTGACTTCATCTACGAGAAAGACGAATTCTGATAAGTCTCTTGCAAGTGTTTCGCACTTCGCTGATTCCACAAGAATCTTCCACACGACCGATCAGTATGACCACAAAAAATGTGAAACAGACTGTCGCTAGCCGGCTATCTCCAACTTCTTTTACGGAAAGGACAAAAATCAACAAGTCTCATTCAAGTGCTCACACACTAGTGATTCCGCAAGAATCCTCTACGCAATCGATTCGGACCACTGCAAGGAGGGAGCGACAGACTGCTAGTGAACGATTATCTCCATCTTCTTTCACGAAAAAGGCGAAGATTCAAAAGTCTCTTACAGCTGCAGCTACTCAGAATCCATTGACTGCACAAGAATCTTCCACACGACCGATCAGTAGGACCACAAAAAAGGTGAAACAGACTGTCGTTAGCCGGCTATCTCCAACTTCTTTTACGGAAAGGACGGAAATCAGCAAGTCTCGCACAAGTGTTCGCACCACACTGATTTCACAAGAATCTTCTACGCAATCGATTCGGACTACTGCAAGGAGGGAGCGACAGACTGCTAGTGAACGATTATCTCCATCTTCTTTCACGAAAAAGGCGAAGATTCAAAAGTCTCTTACAGCTGCAGCTACTCAGAATCCATTGACTGCACAAGAATCTTCCACACGACCGATCAGTAGGACCACAAAAAAGGTGAAACAGACTGTCGTTAGCCGGCTATCTCCAACTTCTTTTACGGAAAGAACGGAAATCAACAAGTCTCATTCAAGTGCTCACACACTAGTGATTCCGCAAGAATCCTCTACGCAATCGATTCGGACTACTGCGAGGAGGGAGAGGCAGGTTACCACTGAACAACCATTTCTAACTTCTTCAACGAAAACGGTAAAACTTCAAAAATCTCATACAGCTACTCACAGTCCATTGACTCCACAGGAATCTTTCACACAGCTGACCCGGACGACTGCGAAAAAGGCTAGACTTGCCACTGGGCGGTCATCTTTGAAAATGAAGTTGGATAGATTTCATGTAAATGCTCCCATTCCATCTATTCCGCAAGAATCCTCCACACAACGAATTCGAACGACTACGGCTCTGAAAAAGCGACACAGTGTCGAGGATTTTTCACCGTTAATCAAAAATAATTCGCAGCTCTCCAAGTCTACTAAGAAGATCAGGGGAACGATTTCGACGAATAGGTCTATACTAGTCACTCCAGAAATCCTATCAAAGTCAGTTCCTTCATTTTACATCAGAACGCAAGTAGATTATATGAAAAGTTAGTTAACTGTAGGCTAAGAAACGTCAAAAATTCTACCATAGATATGAAGTTTTTGAAGGACATCTACTGTGCGCGATCTCCACCAAACGGAAGGTATAACATCATCGACGAGAGCAGTGGGAGTGGGAAGGAATAGTAACCGAACATCTGTATCGCCTCGTCCGGGTGGAATATGGCGTAGAGGGACGATTATTTTCGAAGACACAAAATCAGCACCGGCTAGCACAATGACTTCAACAACCACGGCAACTGCTTCCGTAGCTGCCTCCGTACCAGTTCTAGCGAATAAAATTACTCGTCATTTGAGGGAGCGTCATTCTGTGAAACAGCTCCAGTCTCAAACAAGGTACTGCATAATATTCCACAGTCCTTAATATGGAGGCATTAGATAGTGACTGCCGCTTCTAGGTGCCAAATATACGTTCACAGGGCACATGCAAATCAAAACAATTATTATTCTTAGACTGTTTCCCAGCCCGTTCGGGACGATAATAGAATCCGCTGCTTGCAGCGCGAATCACAGAATGGCGCGCAATTTTCGAGGTTCATTAGGAGTCATGGAAAAAATCCTGATTTCCTCGCTTTACTTCGATGAATCACGGTTTACCATGTGTGTTCCTGTGTGGATGAAAAACCCTAGCTTACTATGCAATCATACTGTTTTTAGCATTCAGTCGACTGTATCAAGTTATGCAAAGAATATTGCCGCATAGATCTTCAAGGTTAAATAGTGTTTATCATATATAATATTCGAAACTTTGTCACAGCTTTTGAAAGTTAGTATTCAATGTCTAGTCGGTCAAAAATGATGATGCTCACTGCATGCGATATCAGTTCATCGATTGTTCTCAATATCTTCGGGAATATTAGTGTATTCAGAAGTAGGACCTACACATAGTTACGGAATAGGCTTTCTTATATCGTTTCAAGGACATATACATATACATATACATATGCATAGACATGTATACATATATATGTGCATATATGTATATACATATATATGTGTGTATCTATGTATCATCTGTCATATATATATATCACCTTTCGTTTCGAGTGTTTTCTTAAGACCACGCTCAAATTTTAACATAAATCGTAATTATTAATTGAGCCAACATGTCATGTGGTCTGTTAAAAGGACTGACTTATGGAGTTCGATACACGTGTTTCGACCTTGACGGTTTCATCAGTCGGGCGGTACCCCTCTCGGCTTTAGCCAATCCTCTCAAGGCGTTTAGTCCCATATACTAAGAGTAGGCGACGACGAACATTATACACTGTATGTGAGGTGAATCTATCACTGAACACATAGTGTTGTACGTTTGAGTGCTCTTCGCTGGAATCGTTGATATATCATACCTTTCTTTTCAAGTATTTTCTTAAGACCACGCTTAGATTTCAACATATCTCGTAGATATTATTTAAGCCAACATGTTATGTGGTCTGTCAAAAGGGCTAACTTATAGAGCCTGATGCACGTGTTCCGACGCCGAGAGGATTGCCTAAGGAAGAGAAGGGTACCGCTCGACTGATGAGACAGTCAAGGTCGAATCACGTGTATCGGGCTCTATAAGTCAGCCGTTTTAACAGACCACATGACTTGTTGTCTCAAATAATAATTATGACATATATATATATATATATATATATTTATATATGTATATATATGTATATATACAGGATGTGAGAAAGGTTCTGTAAGCTTTAACATTGTCAATATATTTATTCATATAGTTATTTATTTACACGACCCGTCATCATAATTTTTATTGTGCGGATCCCAGTACTTGTACAATCCAATTCGTTGTTCGCCTTCCTCTTGAGTAACGTAGAATACTGGTCGATCGAGCATGTCTCCTTGCAATCTCGAGGATAGCCTGAACCGCTGTGGCGTTCCATAGGGCGTTCTTGTTGACTGACGGAGAGTATTAGGGGGTAGTGTTCAGCTCCACGCGCGCCGTGACCAACGTCACGACCACTCGACCACGAGGCCCCTTTGTCAATTTTAGCACTGATATATTTTTTTCTTAATTCTGATAATTTTATTAGATTGTTTGTTATATTTCGGTCCAGGACCTCCGTTATTTATTTTTTTCAGTTCTATTAAGGTTATGGGTCCTAAGAATAAAAGTGTCAAAGTGGTCGAGTTGCACTAGACGAGGATGAAAACAGCCGACATTCTTAAAATTGGCTAGTTTCAAATCAGCAGGTGTCTGCAGAGCCGTGAAACAGCAGTCAAAGAGACTGAAGGGGCTGAGGATCGACCTTGAAAAAAGTCGTCCTTTCACCTCTTCTACTCCGGAAAACATTCAAAAGATCCGTTTTAAAGTTCAACAAATACAGAGCACTGGATGTGCAATATGAACTGGGAAGTTCGGGATCAGCGAGTGGGGCGTCCGAAACATTGTCAAAATTAATCTGAAGCTGGGCAGTTACAAAGTCTCTCGTGTCCACTTTCTCGACAAAGGATGAAAAAAATTTTTGGACGAAAGATGAAGGAGAACCAGCTTTTGAAGAGTCGCCGAAAATTTGTTTGATAACTGGTGCTGGTTTGTCGAAGATGCTTCTTGTGATGAGAGGATATTCAGGCTCAAACCACTTCACAAGCAGCATAATCGACGTCGACTTTTTGAGAAAGGTGAGCAGAAGTCAGTAGTATCAAAGACTATGGCGCAGTCATTCTCCGGCCTCTGTAATGGTGTGGGCCGGGATTTGCGCCACCGAAAAGACGCCGTTGATCTTCATTGACAGAAACGTCAAAATCAACTCCAACAGCTAAAAGCAGCAAATTTTACGGGACGTACTGGTGCCTTGGAGTACTCAGCACTTTGGCGCCGACGGATTTACGCTTCAACAGGACTGGGCTTCGGCACATTCGGCCCGTTCAAGGATTACCATCTGTCAGGAACAGCTTCTAGGACATTGGTACAAGGACATTTGGCCGTCATACTCACCGGGTCTCAACCCAGTGGATTACTTCGTGTGCTCCATACTAAAGGAGCAAGTCTCGATTAATCGCTGCACTAGCGTAGACGTACTTAAAACGACTTTTACATGCGCCTCGGACGAAATTACGCTGGAAATGTGGCGAGCATCGTTGGCGATTTTTGCAAACGACTTCGTAAACGTAGAGAGGTTAGAGGAGGCTATTTTTAAAATCCGGTGTAAACCTTTTTCTTCGTCGTTGTAGCTGTTGATCTTGGAGACAAAATTAATCCTTCAATGAATGAATTTATTTGTTTGGGAAAGTATTTTTTCATTTTTCGATTCAAGTGTCTATCTAAGACCCCAGGTCAAGTTTCAATATGCCCGATAACCACTCTTCGAGCCACGCATGTCGGTGGTCTGTCAAGGAGGGCAGACCTATAGAGCCCGATACACGTGTTTCGATCTTGCTATCTCGTCGGTTGGGCAGTTACCCCCTCTCGTCTTTTGCCAATCTCTGTGGGTGCTCCAGTCTCCACACCATTTAACACCATTTATTCGTTTATTGTTAAAATATCTGAACAGTTGACAGAACTTTACTCGCACCCTATATGTACATATATGTATACATATACATATACATATACATATACGTATACATTTATATATATATACATATGCACACATGCATGCACACACACAAATGTGTGTATATACATGTACGTATACACATATATACTCACGGATATTAAATATATATATATATATATATATAATGTATATGTATGGGTTCTTTTCCGATATCGGACACGGATTTATAAAGGCGAGTTTTTTCGCTGGACAAAGACTTTACACTACAATTCTAAAAACCATTCGAAAACTTGAACTTTGGGAAACTGCGCTTTGTAGTTCTTTTAAAAAGGCCTTTTTTGCACTCCTGAAAAACCAAAAATAATGCTGTGGTTATACGTGCGTTGCATGTTTCGTTATGTTTTCGTGCGTTATACCTCCTTTTTTGCAGGACAAAACTTTTTCTTCAGACTTATATTAGTTGTTCAATAGCTTATATCCCAGAAAATTCAGGTAGCCGTTTGGTTTCTAGAAAGTCTCCTCTACACTGGTGTAGGAAAAAGAAAAGTAGTATCTGACATACGCGTAATTCTCGCAAGCCAAAATTTATCTCCTGAATTATACATGACTATTCCGTCACGTAAGTTTCGGCAATTCCACGGCTACGCTTGTATTGTGAAAAGATCGTTTAACCGTTGTTCAACAGAGAAAATAAATAAGCCCGCTCTCACAAAGTGAACATCTAGCATGCATAACAGGAGTTGAAAATATGCTCATTTTTCAAAGGATGTCGTTTTGCTATTAGAAAATAATGATTGTTGGGACACATGGGCGCCCTTCTTCCTCAAAATACATACGGAAATTTCTACGGCATTTTGTTAATTTTTCGAGGAAACGAAGTGTTGCGGTCATCTAGATTAAACTATTTAATGTCAACAAAAGTCGCTATGGAGTTCAAACAGAGAACTAAATAACGAACCTGAAAGCAAGGCGTATTTTTCTGCTCGTTGGTACTGTACTCTGAGAAGGCCTATTCATAAAGCAGGGTCAGTTTTGAAATATCTATTTCTCCGGCTATTCGATGACTACTAATAGACTAGTGAAAGAGTGATTGTTAGAAGTACAATTTCAACGCAACAAGATTAATTGTTGACTGGTGTGTTAATGTATTTGAAAAGGTAAATTGCTACTGACTGATGTTGATTGTATAAATTGTTGATTGTTGAACATTTTGAGTTGATAATTACAACATCAGTGCAAAGTTTTAGAAATATGGGTGAAGAAAATGCTCTCTCTCCGAAGATACTTCTCAAATTGATCAATGCGAGCTCTATCAAGACTTTCTCCGGTTAGATACTCAAATATATGCCGTATAAATATCTTCAAGGAATTATACACTGTAGAAAATGTATTTTCAAGTTGCACTCTACATTATTGTCAAATAAATGTGAAAAAGGATCGGAAATGTGTTGCTTTCCCATGGACATAGCTTTTGTTGAAAGTAGTAATTTTTGGGATGACTGAACATTTTCCCACTATAAATTCACTTGTAAAAGCTTATCCAACAATACATTATCCTTTCATAGCGATGAATTTTTTTAAAAATATCCTTAGAAAGGAACTTTACTGTGCAGCTACCAAGTAAACTCCTTGCGACGCTCAAACAAAGGACTGATCACACCAAAAATGAATGCTACTGCTTTTTGCTAGTAGAGTAAACTGTGGAATTTTTTTTCCAAATTAAGTTCAGTAATAAAATTACAGCATTTTTCAAGCTTGAGTTCTCTCCTACATGGATGTGTTTTTCTTATGGAAGCATAGGAATTTTTTTAACTAGTGGTCGCTCTTTTCACTAAAATACCTTTGTATAAGTTCCTTAGTGATATTCTGCCTTGCTGTAACGACAAAGTGCGTTGAACACATAGACTGACTTATAAGTACTAATAATCGTTGTGTGAGTCTTGGCCGACGAGCTAACTACTTCGGGTGTGAAACGTAATCTTCTTTTTGCCCTTACAGCGCTTTATAATAGCCGTTTGGAAATTGATTTTCAGTTCCATGAATCATCGAGATGAGTTACTGTATTGCTACTGGAAGTTTCGCAAAAAAATTGTCCACAGACCTCAGCCGGGAATACAAAACAATCAAGTGCGAGATACTTTTTTGCTATTACATTACAATAGGAAGCAACCTTTTTTTTAAACATTTTTTTACCATTTTAGCAACTTAGAATATTAGTTAAATTGCCGAGATTCAAACTTCGAATAACTATTGAAACTACTGAAAAAACTTCTGCCCAACAAGAAAGGCTTTCAAACAGTTTTGCATCAGCACACGTACACGCGTCTCGAACGGACTAAAGATGGGTGTTTCTCAAACTTGTTAATCTGACATATTATTTAGTGCGTTTATTATGTCATGAACAGGTTTCTAAATTCTTGAGACGTTTATTCAAACCTCTTCAGAAATATAGGATTTCACATATTCGAATAAATGCCCGTAAGCTCGTAGTGTTAACCCATCGCGTAATGCGTATGCACCATAGCGTGCGTGTGCCACCTAGGAATCCTGCAAATGCTCCAATAAGCTGACCTCTTTTTTGATCCGTAAAAAATATTCTTTTTTCTTTCTGAGACTGGACAGTATAACGACTATCTCAGAAGGTCCAGTGTGCTCCGCCTTCTTTGGGTCTTAGGGGAAATATGCATTGAAAGAGAAGCACATACTTGCTGGGCTTCAAATAGGCGCTACATTTAAGTCGAATGTTATGGGATAGTCGTCATTTCTTGAATGAGAAAATACTTTGATGATCGAACATAAAGTACTGGCCTGCTCTGCCCGCAGTGATTTAGTTGATCAGTTAAGGGAAAGCAATTGCGGTTTGGGCTATAATCTTATGTGACGACTGTCGAGCACATGGAAATGTTAATCTGTAGCAATAATTTACAATTTGAAGAATTACATCATAGCAGCAAGTATTGACGAACGATGCTGCCCAAAGGTCCCTCAAGAACTTTGTATCAGACGTTGCGGTATTCAGCAAATTCTTTGCTAAGTACTTGCCTAAAGATCAGTTAAATAAGTATGCTCAGGATCTATAGATTTCAAAAATGCAAACGAAGACTGCTTGAGATGTCAACCATCGTTGTTAGAATAGGTGAGCAACAGTTAGCGAATGATTCTATCAAAATTCATGATTCAAATCAGAATTTCGTACGTCTTGAATTTCAAGATAAATTTTACGGATCTCTCGAAGCCTATATTTCTTATCACTTCCAATTCTGCTCATTGGAGAAACACCCAGAGCTCAAATTTTGGTAATCGCGTTCGTGGAAAAGGTTTGACCATTGCTGTTTTTGTTTTGAATTTTACAGTTCATAAAATCGAGTTATCAGCTCATGCCTGCTATGCTGTTGCCGTGAAAATCCATTACCTGTCTAAGCCCTTTGATTCTCTACAATCTTTAATAAAGCTCACTGCTTATGTTTTTCCTTGATATCTTGTTCGCTGACGACGTCAACATGCAGAGGAGTTGTAGCTGATGACCATCAATTTTGCCTCTGATGTAAACCCATATTTTATCTTTTTCTACGATATTCTCTGATGGTTTTGCTAAATAACATTGGTCAAAAACATCTTCTTGTCTAGTGTATCTATTTATCGATTAGATTTCTCGTATAGTATCGATATCTATGAGCCGATTCAAAGTTCACGAAGATTGACGCCTGATCATCCACAAAATCCCTAAAGGCTATCATGTCAAGTGGGCGATAATGAGGCATAGTAGCATTGGTAATCTGATGATCTTCAGCGAGTTTTGTAAGGGTAAAAATTCAACCTGCAATATTATACCATTCGTTTGAGTGGCAATTGAGAGCAATTTGTGGAGCATGGCAAGACATTTCCAAACGTCACTATGAACAAACCACGGACGACTTGGTGAGGTATTCGAACAAAATTAACTTGATCAGCTGCCAACAACATTTGTGAAGATGAGCCACTTAGAAAATTTTTGCGCCACCGGAAGTGCATTATTTAAACAAGCCCGACTTCAATAGCCGCTGCTTGCTCTTTCCTTTATCTCTCGGCTCTTTCTCACATACGTCTTGTTCTTATGTGTGGAGTAGTATTACTGTCTTTTATCCTCGGACGGCTGTATCCAAATGGAAACACTAATCTTTCACTAACTATCCGAAATCTCAAATATCAATGATCTCATCTAGGTGCTTGCTTCTAGTAAACGTTATTTTATTGGGTTGTAGCTTCAAAACAATGTTAAATTGCAACTCGATAATACTTTATCTGCTTGGCTGGATCCTGTCGATGGCTGCTCACCAAACTTTCATGAATGATTCGATAGAACAACTCTTGGAGATTTTGATGCCAAAATTGCTTTCGAAAGGTCTTTAGAGAGCGGTGTAAGAGCAAAACAAAGACTACGTATGACGCCCGAAGTAGGTAACCCGTCGCTAAGACTCCATAGCGGCAATATGGAACGAAATAATAGACTCATACCTATGGAGCGATAGAACAATGTCTCTTCTAGAATTCTATTTCTAGAATTCTGGAAGTTTTTCGAGACCGAAAGAAAATTCTTCAAGCAATTGACATAATCTCACCCTATGAAGTGACTTTGATATTGCTAGGTTCAACTCGATTGAGAGACAGACGCTTTTCATTATTCACTCAAGAAGTTTCTCTCCATTTCAGAAGGACTTCCAGAGTGTTTTAATTTCTGATATATCACGATTTTCTCAGTACGTTCATATGCTATTGATGTTTCTATCTCTGGATGCGAAACGTAATATCTTTCGCTGTATGGGGAGTTTTCAAAAAATCAGAACCATCTCAGAATCACGTCCTTCAAGCCATCGAAAAGATACCAAGAGCTTGTTGGAAAACACTATCAGACCCTAGCCGAGCAAACTGCGCGTTGAAGATTTTCGTAATCTTATTTTGCTGCTACACCGCACAGCCAAACCTTATCGAAGTTACTGAAAGTGTATGAATCGCCAGGATTTGAACTATCGTAACAAAGAAGAGTTCGAGAAAAAGCGAGAAAGGTTGTCCTCGAAAGAATTAGGCAGTGCAACTAAAGAGAGTGAGACAGCACTTGAAAGTTCTGCTGCGGAGCTTACAATTTTTTGGCTCGTTTACCGCGGGAACTGATTTGTGAGTTATGTTGCATCAAGATGAAAGTATGTACCATTACCATCTCATTCTGTTTACCGACGTATTTCGATTTTTCGTAGCTCGAAATTTTTATCGATTTCAGTTTTTGCACAAATGGACTTGTGAAACGCACTAGGATTGTCGTGTTTTTTTACTGATTAACCAATTATGTTTACAATACTGAGTGGATCATCTTCAAAAATTGCTTTTTTCATTTGAATTGACACTTTCCAGAGCGAAGCAGGAAACTTTGACTGAGCTTAGTGAGACTTCGTTATCGTCACTACAATTTACAGCGCCGTTGATTAGGAAAGATGGCATTCCGAAGCCAGTTGTAATTCGACAAAATCCTGAAAATTACAAAGGTAGCTAGTGATTTTCTTAGTCACTTTCTTTTTTTGCACTAGAAAAGCAGTCGCAAAGGTAAGAATCAGAGTCCACTCCGATTAGGCTTTGATCAAGGGAGTTTTAGAAGCAACGTTTCTTCATGATCATGGTGGTATAGAGAATAATTCAGATTTAGAAGTCTTATACGAA